>JAQHUG010000112.1:2844487-2914900 GCA_028555095.1 Dicrostonyx torquatus
TTATTTAGACAAAAGGGGGAGATGAAGGGGAGTGGTCTTGGCCATTTCGGCTTATAGCCACACCCCGCCATTAGCTAATTATTCTGCCCCCCCAAATTAGCTGTTAATTAATTAACGGGGCTGGAACACAAGGTCCCAAGAGGTATGAAATGATAGGCCCACGTGGAAAGCGCTCTCTCTGCGGATCGCCAGCCTGCCTGCTTCTTCGGAGGAGCTCTGTCTGGTACAGTAACCTGTGTGTATTTTGCCCCTAGTAAACTGTGTTTCTCAAATAAACATCTACACTATGCTGTAGCAACAAAGTACCTTCTTTTGACTTTTCAATTAAATTTCTAATGAGTCTACAAAAGGTATTAAACTTTTTACACTCATGAATCCTGAAGAAGAGGGTGCATATTAAAAAAGAGGACCAAGATGTGAAGTGATGGGCTACTCTAGATGATCGCAGATGGCATGTGCAAAAATAAATAAGAAAGAGTTATGTTACAAAACTCACATTAGTCATCTGAGAGGTGGTGTGTGTTGAAACTGCTAGTTATGTCTATTAATTCTTTGTTTGCCCGATCATTTCTTTGTTGTGAGATAGAGGCTTTTCTGGAATGTTTGATCTTCCTGCTTAGCTCCTCAAGGGCATGGACCACAGGAGGATACCGCCACAGCCAGCTTTTTTGTTTGTTTGTTTGTTTAATTGTTCAAGTGACTGAAGTGTCTTAAGAAAAAATATAATATAAATAATATTAAACAATATAAAAGAACAAATGTGCCACTAAATTTTATTTATTTGCTTTTATTTTATGTGCATTGATGTTTTGTCTGCATGCACGCCTGTGTGAGGGCGTCAGATGCATTGGAAGTGGAGTTACAGACAGTTGTAAGCTGCCGGTAAATGCTGTCGATTGAACTCAAGTCCTCGGGAAGAGTAGTTAGAGCTTTTAATCCCAGAGCCATATCTCCAGCCCCTGTAGTGGATTTTAAAAAGTTCTTCATTATCATACATTAACTATTCATTATTAATGCATTCATTATGATATTTATATATATATAATACATTTTGATCACATTTGCTCAATAGCATCGCTTGCTTCCTCCCACTGATCTCTCCTTTCTTTCCTAATAGTTCCTCTACCAAATAAACACTTTCTTTTGTGACAATAATTGAATAAAAACAAAACACTATAGAGGGGGAGGCTCGCACCTGCATGCAATCCCAGCATTCAGGAGACTAAGTCTGCAATATCAGGAATTCAAGTTCAGTTTAAGATACATTGTGAGACCATGACACAAACCAATGTAAATAGCAGGGTGGAGGGAAGAAAGAGAAAAGGGAGTAAGGAGAAACAAAGCAGTGTATTGATGGAGAACACACATATATTTTTACTAAAATATAATTGCATCATTTTTCTCTTTCCTTTCCTTCTTCCATCTCCTCCCATGTCCTCTTGCTCCAATCCATTTATGTCTTACTCCCTCTCAAATTCATGGCATCTTTTTCTTTGGTCATTACTATTACATATAAAATATAATTTCTTTGACACACACACACACACACACACATATATATATATATATACAGATATGCAAATGAAATCAGTTGAGTCCCTTTAGTTCTGCTTATATATGTATGATTTCAAGGCCAACCACTGGTATTGGATAATGGGGTGGGGTGCATCTCTGAGGAAGACCAAGTTTTCCTCTCTGAGAAGTTAGTAGTTCCCTGTGTTTCCTTATCTGGAGGTGGAAACCCCCTTAAGATCTTGCCATTCCGGGTTAGCATGTCAATTGGTGCTGTAAATATTTAGGTCTTGATTAGGCAGTTATCATTGATATAGGTTCCTTGCCATTCCCAGAAAACACAGTCTCCCAGAGATTTTCTGATGCTCTGGCTCTTACAATCTTTTCTCTCCTCTTTCCACAGTGTCCGTCAAGCCTTAGGTGCAGAGGTTGTGCTGTAGATGTTCCACTGGGATTGGGCACCCTACATTCACCTGTTCTTTGCACTTTGACAAGTTTGTGGTTTTCTGAATCTTCAGCTGCTGGAAACAACAGAGGCTTCTCTGATCCTTGGTGGAACCTATAGTTATCTGTGAATATGAGTATTTAGAATATAGTTAGGGATTATATTGGTTTAGTAAAGTGGTGATAGTAGGTTTTTCTCTAAGATCTACGGTTTCATTAGCTTCAGGTAGTTGGCTAGGGTATCAGTATAAACATCATTTTCCTCCATAACCAACAGCTCTCTAATTGGACCTAGACCCACTCATCAAGTGCTTGTGTAATATTTGCATTGATTTTTTTTAAAACAAACAACAGGATTCTCATTACTGAAACGTTTGTCAATATAACTCATAATTTGCTCACATTGCTCTGTAGAGTGAAGGGCTCGCAGTCAAGAACCAAAATGAACTCTTCCGAAATAGAAGTAAAAAGGGACAGATTCTACACAGGGGTTTGGGGCTTTTCCTCCTCCTTATTCCCTGGCCCCAGATAGGGAATTAAACAGCTTGTATCCACTTTATTATTTATTTTTTATTTTATGTGTATGCTAGTTTATCTGCAAGTTTGTCTGTAAATCATGTCATGTCTAGTACTCCGGAAGGCCAGAAGAGGGCACCATATCCTCTGGAACTGGAGTTAACAGATAGTTGTGAAATGCCATGAGGGTGCTGGGAATCCCAACCTGGTCCTCTGAAAGAGAAGCTAAGTGCTCTTAACTGCTGAGCCATCTTTTCAGCCCCAAAACAGGAGGCAATTTTGCAGGTTGCTTCTTTAAATCAAGGGTTAATTTTATTCACCATGATTGGGTGAGTGTCTCTTACATGGGGAAAGCCGTTTTGAGCTGAGACATAGCAATCAACGGCACAGGTACTGCCTTCACTGTACAGAGTTTATTCTTTGCTGTGTGATACAGCACTTCCAGCGAAGCCGCATGCTCACCTAGAAGATTAGGCCATCACACTCTGATATCTGAGACGTATATCAGTTGCACTGCTTCTTCTGATCACATTTTTATAACACAGGCAGTGTGGCAAGTTTTCATTTCCAAGCATCCGTAGGAATATGACCAAGTGAAGGTTTTCCTTTGAAGGCAATCAACAGGACAGCAGTAGCCAAAGCAAATACATCAGAGAGGCAGGCACTTATTTTTTTTTTTAATGTCATTTTTCAGTGCTATAGAAAATATAAAATTGTGTTGCTAAATCTTGTATTATCCAGGCTTGTCCATTTCAGATCATCTCAACAGAACTGTAGCTTGGAGAAAAAAAATGTATGATATTCTAAAAAGACTACATTGGTGATATAACAAAGTCTCTATGATTTAATTGTTTGATGATTATCAAAATAATTGACCAATTGTGGGGAAAAATATTGTAGGAATGTATTTTTATGCATCCACTTTAGGGAAAAATTAAACAGAAGTTTGGAATAACAGTGACATAACAGTTGAGGGCTAATGAAAGAAAACATAATCTATTTAGGAATTTAAAGTTGGGTCCAGCAAGCTCAGAGGGTACGAGTGCTTGCCACCATGTCTGATAACCTGAATTTGAGCCCAATGACCTTTGTGATGACAGCATATAACTGCCCTCCACACTTCTGTTCTGCCACACACACACACAGGGAGGAATAAACCAAAGAAAAGAAAATGAAAAAATAAAATAAAGTGATTTAAAGCGGTTCAATTTTTGCAGGGTGATGGGATAGCTAAAAAGAAAAGCGTGATAGTGAGGCAATGAAGTTCATCAAGGCCAGTGGTACCATCCTCACTAAGGAAGTACCAAAAATATGATGAGGCAGGAGATCTAGTGTTCCCAGCGTAGGGACTGGAATCCTGATGAACTTGCTTGACATAAAGCAGAGGCTCAGACAAGGGGTAGATCTTTCGTACTGTCCCAGAAACAGGAAGAGATGGTTATTTTCAGTAGTTGCTCTAACCCAGTAACCCATACCCTGGACCCAGAACCACATCAGGTGAATCTGATTGAAGGCCACTTAAAAGATGGGAGTCCAACTTGCTGTATACCAACAAGTGCAGGGTAACTGAGTCACGGATTTGAACGCAAACAAGTCGGAAAGAAAACAGAGGGAAAGACTGTTTAGTTTTATCTTAGGAAGCATGACTGAAACAATCTTTGCAAATACTTTAGGAGAGGTTGAAGAAAAGGAAAGAGCATGAACTACATGAGATTCTCCTCACCTTTCATTAATTTTGACATGAGCCTAAGACTACCATACATTAATATTTTCACAGGGCAAATATTTTAAAAATTAACTGACAAATTCAAAAAAGAGAAGTTGGTAAAGATGAATATAATTTTAAAAATTCAATAATTGTCTGTATCAAAATAACTACCAGAAAATGTAACATTTTTAAAAAATTATAATTAGAAAATAAAACAAAGCCTTCTACACTACACCTTTATTAAAATTTTATTCATGAATGGGAGAGATGACTCAACTGGTAAAGATTCCCATAGTCAAGCTTGACAATCTCAATTCAGATCCAAGGTGGAAGAGAAAAAGCTGGCTCCTAAAAGTTCTCCTCTGACCCACACACACACACACACACACACACGCACACACGCACACACACTAGTACCACCCCCAATGCATGCATATGCATGCACATATACACAAAAGAAAAATAAAACCAGCAAACATCATTTAGTTAGATTCAGTGTATAATATAAGGAGTCAAGTGTCATCACAGGAACCTATAATCTCAGGCTGGGAAGCTGGGGCAAGAAGATCATGAGTCTGAGGCTCAAAAACAAGATCTTATCTCAAAAATTAGTTGGTTAGCTTTAAAAATAATACTATATGAATGATAAGAAGCAAAATATATATGGAGAAGGAGGAAAACAGAAGACCCAGGGTACCTCCTAAGTGGTAACGTTCAGTACAACAAACACACCGCTCCTCAGAATCAAAGCACGGTAGTGCATAGGTTGAAATCTCAACTGTAGAGTCAAGATAAAAAAGGATATGTATAGACTTATGTGCACACAGACCTAAAAGTCAAATTTTGACAAAATATAGTGAAAAACAGAACATTTCTGAATATGATATCCATAAATGATATTAAACATAATTGAATACTGAATGTTCGTGACATATAAAAATACTTATAGTTGTGTAGAATGAGAAAACAAAGGATGCCAACTCTATGATAAATGCACATATATGCATATATATGCACATATATGCACATATATGCATATATTTATATATATATATTCATATATATATATGAATGGTTTTTCCAAATCTGTAAATAATCTTTAATAGCATTAGCAACATGTCTTCATCTCTGTGCAGTTACCTGCCATCATGGACTGTTTGAAGCGGTTTGGGAGCCAATCTTTACAATGAGGACCATTTGTTGAATCCTTCACATGCAGTACTCAACAGTATAAGTCATTTGACATAAACTGACTTATTTAATCCTTTCAAAAATTGCAAGGCTCATATTACCTTCATTATTGGAGCAACCAAGTAAAAGCTTTGTAAGAGCAAGAAAGTTTTCCACGATCATACAGACCCTTGAGCCACAATGTGGGTCCCAGAACCAACTTCAACATCCATGTCAAGAGTTGTAATATTGTCCTGCCTCAACCAAGGCAAGGACACACATGTTGACTGAGGAATTTTAGCTTGCTGGGAGTCCTATAAATGACCTCTTTCTCCCCTCTGATAACTCAGTTGGCTATTTAAAGCTGCCTGTTAGGTGCTCGTGTCTCTTCGAGTATCAGATATTCAGGATCATAGGTCAGTATTTTTTCCCAGTTCAGGTGAGCTTCCACAGTTGCAGACTTGTCCCTGAGCTCTGGCAACAGATCACCCTTGCTTCCAGAAAGTTGAGTTATTTGTGTGCTGCAGACTGTGAAATCAGAGACAGTCTGTTTCTATGGGAACCAGCTTTATTTAATCCAAGAGGGCACTGAAGAGTAATTTCCGAATGTTACAGAGTGAAGGAAAGTTAGCCGCACATCACAGCCTTAGTTAGAATCATTATTTCTTTCACTTCCCTTGTTCCCCTCCAGAGATTCTTTTTAACCCTGTAGAGCTGACAGGATTGCAGTAACATTACCTATCCTAATAAACCCTGTAGGAATCTTCAGCATATCTCAAACACTACAGTGATGTCTTTGATACATTCTCTAGTCTTCCTCGTCTCCCGAAATTGAAATCACAATACTGGAATGCACAGAATGCATTGATTTAATGTAAGGGTTTTGAGTCTTTGGAAATGAATGTGCAAAAGCCAGGAGAATAGGTAATCAAGAAAGCTAGTATTAGTATTCTCATCTTCATTTCTGAATGTTTACACTTAGTTGTCTGATTCTAATTTTAAGTCATGAATTAAAAAAAGACTCATATTCTTATTCTTAATTTTATATATTCATGTTTAATATTGGGCTTTTAAAATAATAAGATGTACAATGTTTTCTTTCTGACTTACATATTTTACATAATTTTTATGGTAAGAAACCTTATGGTTTTTATTTTTAATAAGTGCCCGTCTCCTTCAGAAGCTTATGTCTGACAAAATATTTCAATATTACCCAGAAAAAAAAGTCTGTGCATTTAATACAAAGATGTATCTTTGAAAACTAATTAACTATTAACATTTATTTAGCTTGAAAGAGTATTCATGATATGGCACACATACCGATCTCAGAAGAAAACTAATAGCAGTCAGTTTGCTCCTCCCATCATTTGAGTTCTGGGGCTCGAAGACACCGTTAACCCTCTGAGCCATTTCAACAGATTCCAGAAGAGTAACCGTACACTTCAGGTTAGCAGGGACGGTAGTCACAATTTGTCATAGCTGAGTTAATTCACGAAACTAAGGGAATGGCTAAGTGCTTTTAAATACTTTCCAACCCTTTATTTAGGTGATAAGAGACACCGGGAGATAAAATAAAAAAATTACATTAAAGAAAATGGTTTGCCAACTTTCTTTTCCCTATTTTTCAGTTAATTTATTTTCATTATGCTTAAAAAATAGATGTCTTAATTATTTTAACAGGAATAAAATCAGTGTGTACATCACTTTATCATGAGATGAAATTAAAATCTGAACATTCAGCAATATAAGAATTAAAAAGATTTAAAAAAAACTCGGTCAGCATTTATAAATTAATTACATATGAACATTTCAATATTAAGGACTGTGGAAATTTTAAACACACTCAAGAGCACACTTTAAGATCTCCAGCAATCTTAGAAATTTAATGTCAGAGCTTATCATATAATATCTGCTCCACTGATTTATTTTTCCTGATACATTTTACAATTACTTAGGACAAACCAATAGCATTAAGGTTTCTGTCTAAATCACCAGAGTGCTGTATGCATGTAGCGAAAGTTTTAACAACTGTCTCCACTGTGAAACACCTTGAAGTGAATGTCACCATTTGGACTTTTTCCCAAGGAACTTAATTATTAAGGTGCCCCAAGCATATTTGCATTTGCCTTATTTGTTTGGAAAATGAATACCCCATTGTTTAATAAACATTAGAAGAGGGCTTTCAGCTCATTGCTTTAGAACTTAAGTGCAGTTTTCAGATTTAAATCTATTCCTAATATTCATGAACCAAAACACTCCCTAATGTTCTGTGTGGTGGCAGCATAGGGCCTGGCAGACCCTGAGCAGTCATAGAAGTCAACCAATATCTAAAGAATGGTCATGTGTTAGAAATTTAACAATTTTAAATAATAAAATTCAGAATGACTAAGAACTATATACCCAATGATTTTAAATGATGATATTCATGCTCACTTCTAGTATAAGCAACTGAAATGATGACCAATTTTGTATTTTCTTGATGCTTTTTTCTTTATTTTTGTATGTTTGTGTTTCTGTTTGTACATGTGTGTATATGAACGTGAAGGTCAGAGGCTGACAAAATAATGAACCCTCACACATTTAAAAACAAAGTAATGAATCCTCAAATTAAGATAATTGAAATGTTTGTGTATGATAGTAATATAATGGTAAGTAGTTACTGTTAGTATAAACAGAAAGAAATGAGTAGAAGTAGAGTTAACCAGATGTAGTTTCTAATTAACTTAAAAAAAAACCTATCTTGTCTCTAAGGAAATGTTTGAGATTATACAGGCACATGTAAAAACATGTCAACTATAATTCCAATAACACTGAGCAATTATTATATCTGAAATAAGAATGTCTCTTTAACATTTTCATTGGTTTGTGTGGTAATATCGATCATTTTCCATACATAATTTGTTTAATCTTTTCCTTTTATTGAAAATAAACCTTTTTTTATAAAATGTATTTTAGTTATGGTTTCCCCTCCCCCTACTCCACCCAGTTAGTTCTACATCACCTCCTCCCATCTGCTTTGTAACAGTTTCTCCCAGATTGAAACAATCATTTGTTAAGGATGGTCCTCAAGCATCAAAATGAACACCTCAAAATGGCTTCAGGAAGTCCCTGAAACTGACCAGATTCACTAGGCCCCTCCCTCCCAGAGTAAGCAATAAAGCTGCTGAGAATCACACTCACACAAGACAAGCTGTAAGGAAGATTGAAAGTGAATCAGCTGCCTGGAAGAAGCAAAGAACAGCCAAGCTGCCCTGAAGAGGTTTACACCAACTAAGTCACATAGAAATGAAACTTTTAGCCTGTTGAGATGTCTCCTGGTTTTGAAGTATGCTCCAGCTTCTTGGCTTCTGTGAGTTATCAGCTGTGCTCAGGTGAAGTTTGGTGATGCATCTGTCTTTGAGTCATTTCTGTTCCTACTAGTAACTCTTCACCCATATTCCTGTAAGAAACCCAATCAAACTCCTTGGTTCCCCAAGTTGGACTTTGGTGGTATCACACTTTGGTCCATCACGGACTTTCTATCTGAGTAGACTGTAAGTACTTCCTTCCCAGAAAAAATATTTTGTCACACAGCACCATCCACATCCACACCGTTTCTGTCACTCATTAGGAAACCAACTGGCATCTAAGGAGTAATAATAAAGGACAATTAATCAAAAACACACTAATTGGAATATGACAAAACAACCAAACAAGAAAAAGGAGCCAAAGAAAAAAACACAAGAAACATATATAGTCTCAAAGACACACATGTTTGCACACACAGGAGTCCCATAAACCCCCAAACTGGAAGCCGTGATATATACATAAATGACTTGCAAGGTAGAAAGAAAAAATATGAGACAACCTCCAAAGATGCTTTTGAAGTTTGTGCTGTGGCCATCTACTGCTGGGCGTGGGACCTACTGTTATGAGTGGCTTGTTTCTCCAGGGAGATTCCCTTGGAGAAAACTAATTTTTTGTTTGCAACTGGCTACCAATGGGAGATAGCCTCTGGGTTATGTGTGGGATGTCTGTCTACTTTTATTCTCAACTCTAAGACTCCATCTAGTGCAGACCTCTGCATGCTCAGTGCGTGCTCACACACTCTGTTAGTTCATATGTGTGCCCATCCCCCTTGTCGCTTGGGAGTCTTGATTCCTTAGCATCTTGGCTCTCACACTCTTTCTGCCTCCACTTCCACAGAATTCCCTGAGCTCTGAGGGGAAGGATTTGATGAAGACGTCCCTTTCAGTAAAGAGAATACCAAAGTCTCTCACTTTCAGCATAACGTCTGGTTGTGGGTCTCTGTATTTGTTCCCATCTGCTGCAGGAGGAAGCTTCTCTGACGGTGGCTGAGGAAGGCACTGACCTATGAGTTTAGCAGAATATCAGAAGGAGTCATTTTTGTCATGTTCCTTTAACAGAAGAGTAGTACTTAGTTTTCTCCTCAGTCCCTGACCTACCTAATCTCTGACTCTTTTCTACCGAAGCAAGATAGAGTGTGCATTTTATCTCATTCAGTGGACCCACCATTATAGGTTGAGGTATTTGTAGCTGAGCTGTTGTTTCTTTCCTCCTTTGATAACATGTAGAGTAGCTTCCAGTAGCATAAATACAAATTCATAGGAGTGATGGCTCTAGGTAATCACCAGCTTGAGTTCTCTATGTTACATGAGCTGTGCCCGTATACATTTATATCTATGGATAGTATAAAGCTAGCCTATATCATTGAAATTGTACCAATTGTCACACCGTATTATAGTGCTATTATTTCCTAAGTTATGAAAAGAAATAGTAAATAAGAAAATTTTGACAATCCTAAAATCCCTCTCTTTCTCTCTAGCTCTCTCTCTCTCTCTCTCTCTCTCTCTCTCTCTCTCTCTCTCTCTCTCTCACACACACACACACACACACACACACACACAAAATTTTGACCAAAGTACCTGGTATAGGATCATTTATAACAAAGAAATTGTTGAACTTTGGGAGGCAAAGAGGATTATTCTGTTATTAATTTCCTCTCATAGATATTTAAAGTTATACTTTCTTAGACTATAGATATCTAGACTATGATGCCTATAGTCTAGGCATTCCTGATAGAGAATTAACACAGAACACAAAGATACCACATCCAAAAGAGATCAAAACTTCTTTGTCATCTTATGATATGCTTTAGAGAGCACAGAAACAGAAAGTAACATATGCATATACACTTACATGTCTATGTGCCTATACACAAAAATATGTTTGTTACACAGAGAGATATAAAAAATTAATTAAGAAAGAAAAATGAACTTTTCATAGTCTTTCATATTATTTCAATATATTATGTGTGACTTGGTTTTGAAGTTGTGACTTACATTTGAAGCTCTCTCAGTTTACCTAAGGTGGGGACAAGGACAGGACTGGTGTCTTTGGGGGTAGCATCTTGCTTACCTTAGAACAGTTAAAATTCCCTTTCCCTATCTCCTTCCTAGTCATCTTCTCCTTCTGCTCTGGCTCTCTTTCAGTTTCTCTTCTCTTCCATTCATCTTCATTTTGTTTTGATCTCTTAAGCAATAATTTCTGCAAGAGAGGAAAATTTCCTGCCAGCCATTGGGGTAAGAGACTTTCAGCAAATGCTAACACTGAGGGAATCCATTGGAAGCGTGTTGATCGTGTGTGACACACTAGATGAAGACATCCACTTATGGCTGAAGAATCATCTTTCTTAAAACCCGACACATTCATGGTGAGCTAGTGCCAAGACAAATGCACGCAGAACTATAGCCTGGAAATACTTAAACATATTATTTGAATTCCCAGAAGTATCGTTTTTTTTTTCTTAAAGTAAACATTGGCATGCAAAGCCAATAGTCTGAGTAATCCTGTCTTGAAGTGTAACTTTATTTGTTATGGGGATTTGCTCAGGGAAGAGAAGGGGAAAAAATAAGCCCAACCCTTCTGAGTCTAGCACAGAGAGAAAAATCACTGTTTCTGCAACATTGGAGACATTATTTGAGGCCATGTAAGTGACACCGCCTAAAGCTACTTCAACAATTCTCAACTAAAATTTGATTAATTGTTTTCAGCAAAATGTTCCATTGGCACAGGACTCCAGCATGATTGCTGTTTGTCTTTTTATTAGCAGATGAATACTAAAGTTCTACAAGAGAGAATCACATAGCACATCCAGATAGCTTGGTCACAGTCATTTCCAGCACAAAGCAAGGCCCTCTGCAAAATCCTGGGATGCATTGTGCCTCCTGAACTCATGGAGCTGGCAAGGCCATTACAGTACCACTGTTGCCAACATGTCTTTTCCTCCATTTTTTTAAGGGAGTTTTGCATTTCCTCTTTAAAGATCTCCATCATTTTCATAAAGTTATGTTTAAAGTCATTTTCTTCTACTTCTTCTGGGTTAGGATGATCAAGTCTTCTTGATGTGTGACCACTGGGTTCTGGTATTACCATGTTGCTTTTTAGGTTGGTGGGGGAAATCTTGCATTGGTGCCTACCCATCTCTTCCTTCAAATGAGGCTGGCAGTGTCTTTATGTCTTAGTTCAATCTTTGCAGTGACTGAGTGTTTGAAAATTTTTCTTGGTCTGCGCTGTACTGTCAATGTCTGTCTCAGAAAGCCTCTGAGGTCTCTATAAGCCTTCTGTCTTGGTCTTCTCTCCTGGTTTGCTCTCTTGGTGCTCTCTCTTAATCCCCTCAGTGTTGTAGCAAGCTCTTGGTTCCCTCAGTATTATAGCAAGCTTTCAGCTCTTAGGTGGGATATGGGTAGTAGCTCTTAAGTCCCCTCAGTATTGGAGCAAGCTGTGTTTTAGAGTTCCACCGAGGTTACAGAAAGATAGGTGGCTTTGGGGACAAGGTGTGGCTAGTAGTGGAGTGGCCACTGGATGAGTTTGGGGGAGCCTACCTGCATGAAAGTCCCTGCTCGCTGGCTAGAAAAGCCAAGGGAATTGGGGGAGGGGTTCGGGGTTTTGTCCCACTGTAGAGGTCCTAGAGAGTGGGGTGTCCCACCATGTGGCTGTTCACTCACCTCTTAAGTCCCCTCAGCATTGTTGAAAGCTGTGTTTCTGGGTTCTACCGAGGTTGCAGGAAGATATTTCAATACACTGTAATTTGTAAATGAACTCGTTTGTGTATAGAACTTTATAACTTGATAAAATTCAGGAAGAGAGTTTTTGATCCAAAGGTTTTTGTTTTTATTGTTGTTGTTAGTTTCATTTTGGTTTTGTTTTTTGTAGTAAAGACTTGGTTATACAGATCTATCCTTGTTTTGACTGTATGCTCGCATAGTTCATGTCTGGAGCAGATGGAAGGAGTTGGTTCTTCATCACCAGCCTTGGAAACTTTCTAATTCCAATTCCTGCTTTCTTCTCTGCTCCTACCACCATTTTCCCATATAGAACAGTGGGGCAAGCAGGCTTCATTATTCTATGAGAAACATACTACAAAAACATTTCTGAAAATTTTCACCAGTTAGATTGCTTTATACGATTCTCCAAGTTTATTTTGTTTTGAAATTTCCTAGTTTGGAAAAAAAAACACTCATAAATATATTTGGGGGCTATCTGCCACAATACCCAAGTGTCTCAAGATTTTCCTTCTCATTCACTTCCTTGACTTTACATGAGAAGTGTTCTAAATGTCAGTTCAAGGCTCTTTCTCTTGTCTACCTAGAATGTATGTTGATGCATTTTCTCTATATTGACACATTTCTTTAAATTTATGATTTTTAGCAATTTCTATGTCATGGTGACCTCTAATGTCAAAATTTCAGCTTCAACTTGTGACCCCAACTCACCATTAAGTCCCTACTGCTTAATTTCATTTGTTGGGTGTTACACAAGGATTGAAACTCTCAGTCTGTGGGATCTATATCGTTCTAGTTACTCTTGCCAGATATTTTGGGCTCACTAATGTGCACTGTCTCTCATACCTGGATTCAACCCAGAAGCAAATAGCACTGACTGGAGCTTTCAAATTACAGCATGAATCAGACAGTCTCATCTCTTGCTAAGATGGTCACAGTTGTCCAAGGAATTGCAAGGCTTAAGGCTTTGCTCTTTGACACTTGTCAGTGGAGCAGCCAAACAGTGGTTTTTAAATACAAGCCATGTCATTTACTGTGGTTAAAATGTCTTGGTGGCTTCTCTTCACCTAACAGAAAAGCCAAAGTCCTCTGTGGCCATAAGACTCTACAGTACTTGGTCACCCTTTAACTTCCCTGATTATTTCTACTGCATTCTCCTTCGCTTGCAGACTCAGCAACTCTTCGTTTTTATGCTTTTTAGATATGTCACTCTAAAAACAGAATATGATATTATCTACTGCAGAAATGTTAAGGAAGAATTTTGCAATATTTAATAAAGTATTTCCATAAGAACCACTCCCGTATAACAAGCCTTTGCAGATTGGTGCTAGTAAGCGCCTCTGAGATAGACTTCTGACACCAGACAGAACTTCTCATAAGGATACACTCCCATTATCCATGCAAAAGGTGGCATGGCATTTACCTCTTGAACATAACCTAACCACCTATCTAAGGAGAAGTTTTACTTCACTGAGTGGATGGAACCCTAAGAAATGGCTAGGATAAACTCACTCCCTGAGATCCATTAGTAGAACATAGCCTTAGAACTCTTCCCCACGCTGTGCAGTAGAAACCCGTCTAACATGCTTGTTTTGCCGGTAGCGGGAACTGAAATGATAGGAGACAGGAAGTGTGAGTGGTGCTTTTGTAATAGTGACCTCAAACAAGGGACACAATGAAGTGGTGGCCCAGACACTAGTCCTAGAGTCGGATCCATGTTTCTCCCAGTGCAACTCAATTACTGCGTGGTTGAACAGGTTCTCTGTCCTTTCGGAATATCAGTCTCTCCATCTGTTTCTTGCGACAACATTGCTTTCTACTCTTAACTCCCTCCACCTTCTCACATTGCCTTCTGTCTTGCCTTCCAGTTTTTGAACCTCTTAAGAAAAAAACTGTCTCCATATGACAGAGAATATAGAATATTTATCTTTCAGTGTCTTGTTTATTTCCCTTAACATATCTTCTAGCACATCTTTTTTTTTTTTGAAATGGAAGGGTTTCACTCTAAAAATAAAAAATAAAACCTGTACAGTATGCAACAAATCGCTGCATAAGTGTCAGTTGAGTCATTTTTATTGTATTTCTTATTAAAATAAAAGCTAAATTGTCTTAAGAAGTCTTAGAATACTACTCATCTATAAAGAAAATTAAACTCTCCCAGAGTTGGGAAAATAGAACTTGAGGACACTGTGTTAAGTTAAATAAGCCAGACACAGAAATACAACTACTTCATGTCCTTTTGATAAATGTGGAAAGCCTTTTTAAAAATTCTGAAAGCAAATAGAGATTAGAAGGAAATGGGTGGAGGTTGAGGTTCTAGAGAGGGAGATAGAAGGTGGAAGGGGTCTAAACTAGAAGAAAGGTAGAGAGACATGATTGGTGCACAGGGTATAATACATTTACATGGATGGAAATATCAATGTGAATCTATCTAATGCGCACAATTTAATGTGCAAACAACTATAAGAAGAAGTATAGATATGGCTGAATACTAAATTGAACTCACAAGAAATACTGCCAATGTGGCGAATCACACTGGATATTTACCTTTCTGTACTTACATATGTCATCCACAAGAAGACCCTGTATTCCCATCCCTGAACCTCCAGTCTTTTGTGCTTGTCTTTGTGTGTAAGTCTTTTTTATGTCTACTCTGTATACCTCTGGGGGGGAGGTTGGATGAGTGTAGATGTGTTTTCAAGCATGTGCAGCTTCATATGTGTGCAATGCACACGTGTGCAGGATTACGTGGAAGCCAGAAGATAGATGTTATTTATCAGTCTACCTTGCTTTTTGAGGTAGGGTCTCTCTCCAATTAGGCGTGGCAGAGTGGCCTTGAAGCTGATGAATTTACCTGTCTCTGCATCTCTGGCATTAGGATTATAGATATGAACTACCATATAAATGACATTTATATGATTTTTTGATATGAGTTCTGGAGATCAAACTCAGGGGTCTAGTGCCTGCGAAGTAAGTACCTTATGCAATGAACCATTTCTCTAGCCCTTGTGTACACATTTAAAAATGCACATGGAAAACACTTTTCTGTACAGGCCTATGGGCTCTCCTTTACACTTGTTTAAATCTTTGGACTTTGTTTTTCTTTGTGTTGTTAATCTTGAGTTTGTGATTACATCCACATTTCAAACTACCGTTTCCCTGTGTTCAGGACTTAGTCTGTAGGAGCAAATGTTTCCATTGTTTTTCTCTGCCATCTGCAGTGTGTTCTCTCAGATCCTGACAAGTTACACTGTCCCTTGGCTCTCGATCATATGGTCATTAACTATGAACCCAACACATGGACATCAGCCACTTGTCACAACATCTAAACACTTAAGCAGTTATTTCTTATGCATTGCACGTCTAGAAATCCTGCTTCAAGAAGCTAACATCACCCTCTAGTTTTTCAATTGACAGATCTGTCTGCAGAGGTCTTCTTCATCATCAAGAACATGAAAGCATGTCTTCTATCCACCCAGACATCCTTTCCAGGCTAGCTAATGTCTCTGTCAGTGAGGTGCTGTGGCAAGTTTCTGGTACTTCAGAGTCTACGACAGCTTTGGGCAATTTCAGAACGGCACATAGAATGCATTACATTGGGGTTGAAATGTTTCCCTGCTGCAATTTATTATCACCCACAATATATATTTTAAGATACTTGGAGATCCTTTCCCTAGGGAAAGTTATAAATTAAAAGACATTTTCTTCTGTAATCGTTGGAAGCTAAACAATATAGGTTTAAAGTGTTCCATGCCCTAACAACAAAAGACAAAGTTGAAAGTAATAGACTTGCAATGATTGATTTTAAATTGAGCTGTTACTTAGAAGCAGAACAACAGTACTGAAATTTTTGAGTGCGTTTGTTTTCCCAGGTGTTAGCCATCCCTCCCGGCTTAACTGGCTTGTGTTTACTCCATCCTCAGGCTCATTAATGATGACAGTAAATAAAACCTAAGCAAGGAAGCAAGTTCTTTTAATCTGACAGGTACTCACTGAGCGTCACACCTTGAGATGAAGCAATACCCATTGCCAGAACTCCCTGCATTTTTCAGACAGTAACTAAGCTCTGTAGCAATGTGATTTATTTTTATTTAATTGTTAGGAAAGATCCTTGGCAAAGAAAATTACAATCCCAACTCCCGGAGCCCTAGGCACTTTTTGTTAATGCCACCTGCCCTCATTATGCTTGCTGCTTAGTCCAGAGATGTGAACTACTTTACCTTTGCTTTATTTAAACACATATTTAACATGATACAAGGGTTTTGAAGAAAACAGGATGCAGATCACTCGGAAGCAAAGTATTTTCATATTCCAGGGGAGACTATCAGTTCAGAATATAGAAATAAAAGCTTCCTGTGCACAGAGTTGCAGGCACACTGTTTAAACAATTGCTTGTTTATCTAAATGAAGATAATCTGTTTTATCTTTTTAACCAATAAATAATCAGCTCTATATTGCAATAGTCAAATAATCACCAATAACCATTAAGAAAGAATAACCAGCCTACAGTCCAAAACCCAAGAGAACCTAGAAAACAAAGAATACCTTAATGGAGACATACATGGAAATACATAGGAAGCAGTAAAAGACAAGATCTCCTGAGTAAATTGAGAGTGTGCGGGGCCAGGAGGGAGAAGGGAAAGGAAGACAGGAGGTAGGAAGTGGAATAGGGAAAAACTTAAAGCTCAATTAAAGCAATAAAATATTTTTTTAAAAAAGAAATAAAAGGAAGGAGACATCCAACAGTACCACTGAGATAGCCTTAGTATCTCTCTATATCCCATGGCCTGCATTCTGTATTTATTTGCCTTTCCTTTTTTCCTTGACACAACATTTTGTTTGGAGTTTTAAAAAGAATAAATGAGAAAACGTATGGAAGACTGCCTTCTGTGCCCCCAGGAAAGAGTAGTCATTTTGTTTAGTGGCAGAGGAGAAGAAGAAGGGCAAGACTAGTGTTGTCTTTCACCTTGGTCCAAGGAGGTTCTTCATACAACAGACTGCTATTACTATAAAGAGTCATGGATGGCCAAGGTGCTAAGGTCAAGTGACTGTTGAGTGATCAGCCTTAAATAGGGTACCCATATATGTCACCTGCTCCAAGATCTGGAGGTAGAAGGGGCATAAAAAATGTAAGTACCATATGACAAAGAGATTGGTCATGAATCATTGTGCTAAGGGCATAACATGTTGGCGCTTTTTGAATTCACAGTTGTTGCTATTTTCTGCATAGGCTCTACACAGGTTTGAGCTAGTAAATATTCAGTCATAGGTAAGGTTGGGGCTCACAAGGCTCCACGTTGTCTGAGAGAAATACTGACAGTCACTGGCTGCTGCAAAAGAAGTGATCATCTTAATGATATAGCCACTGGTGAGTTCCTCAGGTTCCAGAGGAAAACTCCACACCCTTGTCCATGTGGGCAGTCCTGACTATACCCAAAAGGTCCAAACAAAGTCAAAAACAACACAAAAGGATATGAAAGTGGGTGAAAATGGGGAGAGGACTGTTGGTGTATGGGAGCAGATTGGGAGTGAGCAAGGGACAGTGAGTGTGACCAGAACATGTGATGTACACATGGATGGCATTGTAAAAGAGCAAATTAATTTCAGAACTTTTACAGAAATTTGCATAGTGTATGTCCTTTCTTGGTTTACTTTTGATCTTTCCGTGATACTTCTCAGTTGTTCGCCTTGAAATTCACATATTCCAGTTCTGACACTCAAAGTGACGATCAGGGCATAAGGTTTTTAGGGCACCACAAGACTAAAGCAGGTCTCAAAGTCGACCAGCCTTCTCAGATTGTGGCTCTGTGTTGGTGAGACTGTAAATAAGGACAGTCTATGCAAAAGGGTAGGGAGGTTCTTCAAAACACAAACCTTGTGAGTATTGCCTCTCGCATTCCTGGTAATACACCCCGTGGATATGGTATCAGTCTATCTAAGGAACCCTGTCTGTTTCTGTTTCTTGCTACACTGTCCAAATTAGCTACATCCTGGAGGAATTTACTGTTTGTCAGTAGATGAAATGTGCACAGTCCAATTGGATATTTTTTCAGTTACAAAAAAGAATAAAATCTTGATATTTATAATAATAAAGTGAAGGTGATGAGACACAGGATATTGAAATAAAAAGACTATTTCTCCTCAATTACAGATGTTAGTGGAAAAGCAAAAGGATAAAAGAATGTGCATATTATGTGCAATATTTTTCCAACAATTAAAACAAAGCAGTCTTATTCTCAGGAACATGTGTGGAACTTGAGTTGATAAGCCAAACTCAGAAAGAAAGTTTTCACAGGTCCTTCATCATAAGTAGAATCTAGACTTTAAGACATAACAGAAGCAAAGGTTCCATTTGTACAGGAAGGGAATTGAAGAGGGTGAAGGGTGGGATCCATAGCCTGTGACGGGGGTAAATTAAAGAAATCTTAAGCAATTTGGATATCTCAGGAAGTCATCACAAAGCTCTTACCTTTATAAAATACATATACATTAATAGAATCTACTGAAGAGCAATGTCTACAACAGTAAGGTGGGGTGAAAGAGGAGAATGAGGCTCCGTAGGTGCAGGAGCATAGCTAGGCAGAAGCTGTCCATTCCAGTCTTCCACGGAGCAGCCAGAGGAGAGCTTTCCCCAATATTCTTCCTGCATCTCACTAGAAGCCTAAAGTGTTGAGCTGAAATTGCCCAACACAAAGATGCATCAGGAAACCGAAACGCATTTACCTTTGCTGTTTGAATAGCATTACTGTATACAAAGGTTGAACCATTATGCTGCACTCCATAAACATGCCCAATTAAAATCATGACTAAAATAGAAAAAACAATATTATCCTTCCATATCTATGTGTATCATCTATCACCGTGGTTTTCCACCATCCTAATGCTGTGTGTGACCTTTTAATACAGTTCCTCATGTTGTGATGATCCCAAACCATAAAATAATTTTCGTTGTTACGCCATAACTGTAACTTTGCTGCTGTTATGAATCATAATGTAAATATATGTGTTTTCCAATTATCTTAGGCAACTCCTGTGAAAAGTTTGTTTGACCTCAAGTGGGGTCACAACCCATAGGCTGAGAACCAATGATCTGTCAGTTTATCTATTACTTAGCTATCCATCTATTTATCTAACCTCTCTGTTATCTGTCTTTTATCTCGATAAAACATGTGAAGACCCAGAAGTCAAATGGAAAGCAACTAAATCAGCTACTTTCACCATCTACTCCCATACTCTGTAAGAACTTATGAGAGCATTGTGTTGTTTACTTTCCAAGCACACTAGAGAAAACCAAGGTGATTTGTAGCTTGTTTTTTAATGGTGCAGCTTTAAGGCTATGACTGTAGCCAGCTCATTATTAACATCTGTATTTCAAAATCTAATTCATAATTTTTTTAAAGACAAGATCACATTTATCTCAGGCCATCATTGGCTCCTTGTGTAGGTGAGGTTAACCTCAAACTTTGGAAAACCTCCTGGCTTCACCTCTTGAGTGCTGATATTACACAGTAGACTGGCTTGCTTGGTTTATGTCATACTGGACTCAAGTTCAGGGCCTTATACATGTTAAAAAAGAATTCTATAAGCTCAGCTACATACCCAGCCTTTAGGCCCTGATATAAATATGATTCAGTTTCTTTTTTTTGTTGTTGTTGTTGTACAAGACTGGGTTTCTCTGTAGGTTTTTGAAGAATGTCCTGGAACTAGCTTTGTAGACCATGCTGGCTTCAAGCTCACAGAGGTCTTCCTGCCTCTGCCTCCCAAAGTCTGGGATTAAAGGTGTGCGCCACCATTGCTAGGCTTGATTCAGTTTCGTTTACAAATCTTGTGTTGATGCATTTAGGAGGTGTGCGGTTTTCTACTATCAGAAACATTTTGCCGATGTTCACATTTTCCAACCGCAAAGTTTTACTGATACTCGTTATTAAACTTTGGTGTTGGCCACTAAGGTTGGAATAAACCTTGCCTCACTGGGACTTTAGCTTCCACATGTCATGAGCATTTTGTGACCTGCCTCTGCCTCCCGAGTGCTGGGAGTAAAGGCGTGCGCCACCACCACCCGGCTGATACACTGATCTATACAGTGTTATCTATACTTCCTACTTACTCACCTTCGACTCCTACTTTTGTTGTTTGCTTGATATCTTCTGAAGGAAATAAGATTTTAAATTCTGTAGTCAAATAGCTTTGCCTTATAATTTACTTTCTTCAGGGTGCTTTCTTTTGAGGAAGAAGGGTTTTTGTTTGTTGGTTGGTTGGTTGGTTGATTTTTGAAAAATGTAGAAAAGACATTTCTCCTTCGCTTCCTCAGAAACTCTTTTCATATCATGTGCTACACAGTTCAGCCCTCCATTCCCCACTTATTTCCAGGGTAGAGCTGCTGTGCTCTCATGTGCTCTCTCTGTCTAGCTTCTTTCTCTTTCTTCTGTGTCACTGCTGTGACTCAAAACCATACTCTTAAACACAACAGCATTTGAAAATATTTCTGTGTGTAATAGGATAATTATTCTGTCTTATGAAACTCATATTTGGGGGTTCTTTAGTCTTCTGTCTAAGTTTTACAATCAGTTTTTCAAGGTCTATTGATGGACAAATCTATTAAAGATCCAATGGGCAAATACAATTTATAACATTAAATATTCCCTTCTTTATAGATGGTAGCTTTAAAAGGATGGAAACTTTAGACCTAAATTTTACTTTTTCCTGTATCTCAAACATCAGGATATGATAATCATGCTTTTGTATCATATTTTTAATATTGGTATAGGGCTTGATTATACAACTGTTGTACTTTATTCAGTCAATAATCTTTTTCCAGATGTTCTCATGATGTCTAATTTTTAGTTTTAATAAATTTTGAATCTGTAGTAAGTGAGCATGTTTCCTTAAGCCTTACCAGTAACCTCCCTAGTATAATTAATATTCACTGGAAAAGGAAGGTATATTTGTTTTCATTAAAAATTTTAGTAAGCCAAAATTTTCTGACTATTGAAAATTTTTCATTCTCTCCTTTTCTTCTTGTTCTGTTTTTACTAACCCAAATTCTACCCTCTCTCCTCCCCAGTCTCCCTATCCCTTTATATCTCTAAATTAAATCTCTAAATCAAGTCTTCCCCTTATGCTTGCAGTCACCTGTACTCCACAGTCCCCTCTAATTTTTCCCCTTGGGCTAGAAGAGTCTAGGTTTTCATAGATCTTTTTCATTCACCCTTCATTTTGATTAAGACTTCTGGCAATACCCCAGATCCTTACCTCCCACCCAGTGTCTACCGTACTCTCTTTCCATTTGCCTATACTTTCTTCTCTTCATTTGAAGGCATCTACACTCACTAGCCTATTTCTAGCTTGACCTCTATGTGTACTCTGGGTTAAACAGAGAAAACAAAAGATTTGCAACATCAGCTGAACATTGATGAGTACTGGAGTGCTAGAGTATGGAGATGTATGTAAGCATGTTTAGAACACTATTAATACTCTCAATTTTTTAATGTAGGTGATAAGGATTTATTTTCAACCTGGCTTTTGATGCTTAATTTTATTTGACATCAGCTGAGATGTTGGGGAGAAGGGGTGATTTCAGTTACTTACTGAGTCGATGCACCTTTCCAGGTACCCCATCTCTCTTACATGAAGAGTATCAACCAAGCGGCCAGACAGATGCCCTTCATGGCAGCTCTGCGATTTCAAGCACTTTGCCATACTCTGTGGTACTCCAGCGACTGCGGAAGAGCACTGCAGCTTCTGTTAAGTGCATGCTGTGAATAGCTTGCAGTAGATTTGAAAAGCAACAATTGGAGCAAGAGAATATTTGGGGAATTCTGGAAGATCTTGGAGGTATTCTCAGTTAGGATGATGCACTTAAGCCTGGTGGCTTAATATAAAACCTACGATTGGTACAAACATGGTCTTTCATCGGTATGAAGGATGTGCTTGTTTAGCGTGCATACACTCACTCATAGGCATGATATTCTTCCATGATGACTACAAACATCTCACCACACCCTCGTTCTTTAAGTTCGGTGTTTAGCTGACTTGGAACTCTTCTAGAGACACTTTTCTGTATTGCTTCATTATCTTGCAACTTTTGGTCCAACAAATAAAAATCTCTCAAATAGTCTTTTCTTGCCTGATTTTGATCCTTTTCACTGGAATAAGATAGAGAATTCAACATTAGACTGGTAGCAGAGATGGATGCTGTGTGAAGGTAGGAGGGTCTGCTGTCCCAGCCCTGAGAGTGGCAGCAGCAGCAATGAACAATAAAACTTGCAAAGAGCAACTAAATAATAAATAAGGAGAAGAAGTGATGGGGACAATAACTGTGGGTTCTGGTCACTGAAAGTGTTAAAGTAAAACCAAGCTGGAGGAGCCACAGGTCTCAAAGATCACAAGGCAAGGCCAGGAGTACTAACACTGGTGATGATTCTGACACTCTGATCAGAGAGCTGGGTCACTGTCACTGCAGGACTGAGTATCCAGGCATCTAAGGTCAGTACTAGAGCTGTTACACAGAAGGAAATCTGTGCTGCAGCTTGTTGGGAGCACCTGTTGTTGCTTGCACCTGGAAGCGGAGAATGACAGCAGCTTCCAAATGATGAAGCTACTGGTCACTAAAGCAGAGGACACCAAGTCTCCAATTATTGTGCCTTGACCCATGTCTGTGGCTTCCAAAGCCTGGAGAACTAAACTCCTAGCTCTAAGGGGCTGGAATGGCAAAACTCTGGGTCTGCCCGTTCATCCCTGAATCTCTTCACTTACTCTCTGACTAGAACCATTTCCTGAGGTGTTGATTTTATATTGCAGTAAATGTTCAATACGTGTTGGCCAAAAAAATATGACTTAATCTGCACATTGTAAGAGAATTCCTTAAAGATTTGTATCATATGGTTGATTATATTACATGCGCACAACAAGGGAACAATGAGTATTAATGCAAGTAAAAAAAATGAGTAATCTGACTTTATCAACAGAAGTGATGGAAGATTTTTTTGAAGAGATGGCTTAGTGAATAAAGACACTTACCACTAAGGCTGTTTGCCTGCACTCTCCCGAACGCACCTAGTGGAAAGAGATATGACTCTTGAGAATTATCTTCTGACCTCATACACGAACTGTAGCATAAACTCTTGCAAAATAAATAAATAAAATGTAGCAACTAAAGATAAATCATCCCCGTGAGCCCCTATAAGCCCAGTTTAGTTGTTTCTGTGAGGTTTTGCTTTGTGATGACCTCAATTCTGCTGGCTCTTATAATCCTTTCTCCCCCTCTTCTACAGGATTTTCCAAACTCTTCTAAATGTTTAATTGTGGGTCTTTTATAGGCTTTTGGGACACTTTCATACTGAGTCATTTTGCCTAGCCTTAATACTTAAGGAGGTGCTTAGTTTTACTGCAACTTGATATGTCATATTTTTTTGATACTCATAAGAGACCTTCACTTTTCTAAACAGAAATGGAGGAATGAATTGGGGTATGGGAACAGAAAAGGGGTGTGGTGTAGGAGGGTCCTTCTACATTTGGGTTGGTTTTATTGTTTGAATAAAGAAACTGTCTTGGCCTTTTGATAGGGCAGCCCTTAGGTGGGCAGAGTAGACAGAATGGAAGGCTGGAAGAGAGATGGCACTGGGGCGGTCACCATGATTTCCCGGCCTGAGATGGATGTAGGTTAGACTCATGCCAGTAAGCCACATTCCTGTGGTGATACATAGATGACTAGATATGGGTTAAAGCAAGATGTGAGAATTAGCCAATAAAAGGCTAGAGATAATGGGCCAGGCAGTGTATTAAATTAATATAATTTTCATGTGGTTATTTCAGGTCAGGTATAAGCTAGCCAGGACCAAAAGTAGGCTGGTGGCCAGGAGCCAGGCACAGGGAACGCAGCCCGCTAGCTTCATTACTACTGGGGTGGGGGAAAGGATTGGGAGTAGGGGAGGGAAGGGAATCTGTGACCAGAATGCGAAACGAATAAATAAATAATCTATACTTCTCAGTAGATTAGTCATAAATTAAGAATTTAGGTTTGCTCTAGAATGACTCAGTACCAAATGTGAGAATGTTATATACATTGGCATATAATGCGAAGACTGTAATCAAATGTGTTGTGTACACACGTGGGGAGGGGATGGAAGGATGCTGAGTTCTGATATAATAATATCAATCACCAAGAAGAAAGGCAGCCCAGTCTGTTCAGAATAAAAACATATCATGCCCAACTGTTGTGGATGAGAAACCTTTCCTCTAAGAATACATGAGTAATGCTGCAAAGTCACCTGGTAAGCACTGGAGGCAGGGAATTGACAGAGGTAGAAATACAGGTAGGATTCATTCACTGAAATTAACTTCAGATTCACACAGATTCATGGAATTGTAATAGAGGGTAAATTCTTTTCAATGTTAAATGATGATCTGACTAAGGAAATGTATTGTTACACTTCTGAATCTTATTTTATTTATCAGAAGGGCTTGTTGAGCCTTGTAGAAGATCTTACTATGGAGTCTAGGCTAGCCTCATCCTTGGAGAAATCCTCCTGTCTCAGTCTTTCACGTACTAGTATTAAAAAGTGCTGCCACCCCTGGTTAATTTTCTGAGTTTTCAGCATGATTTTTTGTTTCAGTTTTCAGGAAACAAATTGGCTTCCAATCCCCTCATCCAAATAAGCAGAAATGCGAGTGAATAGTTCTGAAACTGTTCACTGGCACCTCCAAGGTGGCTAAAATAAACTGTTGGAAATGATTTTGTCGCCTTAAGGTACTTTTGTCACTGTTCCCAGTAATTGAAATTTTCTATGGCTGTTAAGAATCATTAAAATAGCCATTTCTTCATCAATTAGAATCTTGCTGCCAGATTGTATGACACTTCGTGAACCAGCTTTAATTTGTTAGACATTGTTCCCAGAAGGTGAGATGAGATTACAAGGCCTCGTGTGTTAGTTGAGAGACGTATTTTACACTTACCACTCATGGTTCTTTTCTAGTAATTCAAATATAACGGCCTGATCTTGATTAGTTAATCTTTCCACATCAGCATTTTTAGATGGTACTTCATAAAATTTTCACTACAATTAAAAATGCAATTAAAATGGATTATCTAAATCAAAGTCAATCTTTAATTACTGCATGCTATCTAGATCCTTACTTCATGATAGAACAGATAAAATTCTAACAATTGCTGTGCTAATGCCTTCATTATTAAAAGCATAATAACCCGAGCCTTTTGAGACTCATCTCATTTCCTGTCGGTTCCTTTTTTAGGTTGTCATCGAGAAGCTCGCTTCCTTTAACAACCATGCCTACTTAGTCTGGAGCAGGGTTTCTTATTATTCACCTACAAAAAAGTTATTAGACAGAGTTCATCTAATTAATCCAAGGCCTTTCATGTAAAAGGACCAAGGGCCTAAAATTTGAACCTATTTTTGTCCCTTTTTAGTATCCCCCCTTTTCCCCATCACCATGTCTTGCAAAAACAATTAAGCAAAAAAGTTCAAAACAAAGGAGGTGTTGGAAAATTCCATTCGCTGCTGTGTCCAAAGCATTCATCATTTTACATGCAAATTTTGTGTTCTTATTTTTAGCAGTCTGAAGATTTGGTGGTGAAGTACAAACTCTTGAACTTGAAGGCAAAAAACTTTAGTTTCTTACACATTCCACATGCCAGTTCTCGGTGACACAGGAGAAGCCCCCTCAGATATGAGCGTTTTCACTCACTTGTCTGTAATACAAGGGCAACAAATCCCTTCGATACCGTGAGGCTTGGACATGTTTTCTAGCTGCACAGTTCCTTCTGAGCAATGTATAATCAATGAAGAGTGGCTACTGTAACATATAATAAACATTTTCTATGTTACTAGCCAGACTTTATGATTATTAAGATAATATCTCAACCTAGGTATGTATAAACACTAGACAATAAAAAAATCCTAATTGGTACAGTCTGAGATTAAGGATGGAGTTTTTCTATCCTCTCTGAATTTGCATATATAATTGTGTTTATCTTCTATTTTAAAGCACCAAACCCGTATCTGATGTGAATGCTTGTAATCATAAAATGTCTTTATGAAATACCTAACAGGATGCAGTATTGCATCAATCTTTTATAAAGACAATTATACTAAAATAATCTTTACCTCCTGGCACTGTAAGCTCAGCCAACATTATTGCACAGTAACCAGAGGAGCAAAATACATAGTTAATAAGTCAGTTACACATCATCATTGCAGTTAATGAAGGCCAAAGTGTCTTTTATCTGGGTAAACGGCAGGGAAATTATTTCAAGACCCACAGACCACATATTTCGAGACCCATGTTGTGTAACTTTTCTTGGGGAGCTGGGAGAAAACATCTGCTCACCTTAGAATGCTCGCTGAAGAAAGACTAAATAAACACGCCTACTGCAGTTGACAGATCTCAGTGGACCCGAAAGGTCATTCCTAACATGCCTGCACTACGGGGCACAGGTTGCTGACAAGGACATGGGTGACTCAAAGGCAGCTCCCTAGACTAAAGCCATGCCCATCTAGGTGAGCACTCGCGAGGGTTCCGCACTGAAAGTCCTTATGCAATATGCCGGCTCATCTGCCGCTGAGGGCTTTTCCTATCCATAGCAGCTGCTGCTGCTTACAGACCCTTGGGATCAGTCGTCTAGGTTTTTCAGCTTTGTGAGCATTTTGATTTTACTTCCCCAACTTCCCAAGATTCCTTTACTTCCCGACTCTTAATGTACCATCCTCCGTTGGTAACACTGAGGGGATAACCGAAAGAAAAGTTGGAAATTCTTACCTTCCACATGGGAAAGAAGGCCGACTGGGAAGTGTGCAAATTCTGATGCATCTGCCATCGAGAAAGCTGAAAGATTGTAACCTGAGGGTGATGAGGGGAAACGGAGTGAAAACCTAAAAAAAAAAACACAGAACAACAACAACAGAAACAACAGTGGTCTAGCTAATGTGGAGATGAAACAGCAATGAAGCAATCAAAGGAGAAGAGACTCGTTTAACAGCCCTTTGGAAAGGCATCCAAGGAAAGAAATGGAGACAATAAGGGCGTCACGAATAATCAGAATGCACCTAAAATGATCCCTGACTTTGACCCAGCTTGATGCCAGAGAATTTGCTGCTACTTTACCTACATGGATTTGATCCATTGGTGACTCGGGGAGAGGAGTGTATGTACGGAAGTCTTCTGCACCGGCAGAATTGCTTGTGCTTTTGATAGGTGATCAAATTAGAAAACAATGATTTCCTTGTAATATGGAATAGTTGTCAGAGATCTAAATTTAACAAACCATTTCCGGTCTGTAGTTTTACTACATATCCATATGGAGTAAATGAAAATGTTTGCTCTCAGATGCTGCGTATTAGCCGCCCAACAGAAGGCCTTCTGTTTACTCCCAAGCAGCTTGTCATGCGTCCTAGCTCATCACATCAGCGATCATTCCGCTTTCAGTGTTTCCCACCTTAAGGTACAATAATGCATCTAGATTGAATCTGAAAAGGAAATGCTCTAGTAGTTATCATAAAATTGATAGCGGAAAAAAACCACCTTTGTTTGAAAATTCTGTATCTTCATGAAAGATGGCCTGCTACAGTTGTAAACTATTTACTCTGTCCATCAGATTTGATTATGGATATTTGACAGAGATGAAAGCAGCATAAAGTTGTATCCCTAAATCTATGAACTGTGAAAAGGAAAGGATGAGGAGGATGGGTGGATGTGCTACATATAAATCAAGACTAGTTAATGAGTTCATTAAAAAAAAAAAAGTGAGCGTGTCATGGTGGTCCATGCCAGCACAGGAGAGGGAGAAGCAAGCAGATCTCAAGTTCAAGGCCAGCCTGGTCTGTATAAAAAGTTCCAAAATAGCTAAGACTTCATAGTGAATCCTAGTCTAAAAATAAATACAAAAAAGGAAAGAAAGAAAAAAGAAAATGTTAAATGTTGCAAAAGAGAGCTACTAGAAAACTGCTTTGCTCTGTCTAGAGTCTCTAAGCTGTTTTTTTGTTGTTATTTTTTTCTTTTGTGGACTAATGACAAAATAGAAGTTGTCTTTCAGTTATGTTTTAATTAAATTTTCAGATTTATTTTCGTTATCAAATCAAAATAGCACTTATTTTGTAATCATATAACGTTCCAATTTTCAACCAAAGTGATTGACACTACAACTGTATGCACATGTATGTGGAGTCAGGAGGCCAAAGGTAGTGTCTTCCTCTGTTGCCATCTTCCTTGTTCTTTTTATATACATTTGAAGCAGACCACTTGACTAGTGGAACTGGTCAGCAAATACCAGTGATCCTTCTGTCTTCCACATTCCAGCCCAGCTCCGGATTGCAGATGCTAACCTGGGTCCTGTTTTCACATGGGTGGTGGGAACACAAATTCAGGTATGTTTGTGTGCAAGCACTGTATTGCCCGAGTCATCTCCCTATGTCCTCAAAGTGACTGACATTCTTCTAGCACCAAATAGCATTATGCTATAAAAAATGAAAACAATGTAGAATAGCTCCTTCACACTTGTATGTGTTACACACTAAAATTACAGTATTTTCGTGCAATGGATCACATACAACTGCATGGTTACATTAAGTTCATATGATCCCTTTACTGGAAAAGAAATGATAGTTTTAGGTACCATATTAGTTAATTTTCTCTTTTCCCTAACAACGTATCTAACAATAAGCAACTTAATTTTGGCTCAAGGGATACAATCCATTGTGGGGAACGAAGCATAACCAGAGTGGGGGAGAGGGGAGGCAGCTAGTCACACAGAGTGCAAAGTCACGAAGCAGGAAGATAAATAGTGGTGGTACATTCCCATTCTCCTTCTTATTCAGTCTGAGAGAGTATCCCTTTGAGTGGTGTATTTTCTACATTTCCTGTGTATCTTGCTTCTTCAGTTAAACCTTGATGGAAACATTACCATGGATACATGCAGAGGTATGCTTCCATAGTGATCCTAAATTCTATCAACTTGACGGTCAAAATTAACTACCAGAGATACATTTTCAATTAGGAAATATGTAGTTCTCCTGCTACGGTCGTAAGAAAAGCACATTACAGATAACACAAAAAGAATGTAATACTGGAGAGAAGCTAGGACATAATGAACTCAAAGTAAACTAATATTTGTTACTTTAAGAACAACCTTGGCAATTCAAAAACTTAGGACATCGAGCAACTTTTTCAAATCAGAAATAACAGTGAATATTCATTTGAAAATAAAGACAGAATTTAAGCAGGTAGGTTTTAATTAACCACACTGGAACATAGCCAGACCTCTCCAGCTAACATCTCTGCTCATTAATAGATAACATTATTCCTGCCCTGCTAAACCCAATGTCAGGAACAGAAAACATCCTTGCTTTCCTTCCTTGTTGGTAAATATCCAAAATTAAATAGGGCATTAAAATGCAAACATTTTAAATTAAAATTCATGTCTCTATAAACGAGGAGTAGCCACTTTCCCACCACGAAACACTACTAATCTGTTACCAGAAGGAAGAATTTCTGTATCAACAATATTACTCACTGCACTTTAAAATATAAAATTGAGTGATTTAATATTCACCATATGCTGCAATAGATTCCAATCAGCTTTTCCCTTGTTTTACCCTGATCTGTCCTTGATCTGCTCCTCATCTGGTCAACAGAGTCACGGCACTATATCCCTGCCCATAATGGTGACAAATGTGCAAACAATGTTGGTTATTTGTCAATATAGCTCCTTCACGTGCAATAGCACTGACTTGTCTTTTCCTTAAAGTCTGTTAGAGAATATGTGAAGCTGTGCCAATACCAAAATTGTAGTATCCTTTCTAGTCTCATAAGGAAGTTGATGATGAAAGAGGAGTTGGTCCTATAGTGCACTTAAATGTCTGCTTGCTGGGGCTGCCTGGCTGTAATTGCAGTCTCAGAAAGCACCTATGAGCCGTTAACATCACACTTATTGACCGCGCCTGCATGCTCCTTGTGGATTTACTTGGTGCATATGGAAAACTCCTGAGTGTGCTTGCTGGGAGAATTTTAGCTGGGTTTGGATGGATTAGAGAGTTCAGATGAGATAGAAAAGATAATGGCTCATTTGTCTAATGCGTCAGCTGGGATAAGTGATATGGTAGAGCTCTCTCTCTCTCTCTCTCTCTCTCTCTCTCTCTGTGTGTGTGTGTGTGTGTGTGTGTGTGTGATCATTTAGCTAGTACAGGTGTACATAGAATATATAAATTTGTATACTCCAAGGCTCATGGAATTTCCCCCAAAATATACAGAAAATGTCAAGTGAAACCTGCAAGGTTGTTTATGACCTCACTGAGTATCATAGTTTATTGCTAAAAATGTGAGTCACAGCCTCCATCCAGAAAGGGGGCACTGAAGAGAACACACATGTTCAGACACATGGCTCATTGAGATGTTACCCTTGGATATAACTACTGGAGCATAATTGTTAAATGTAGTTAACTTGGCATGAGAAATCATAAATTTCATAGTTATCCTCCTTACCACTACATGGTTCAGTACCTAGTACTATATAGCAGTGTATCTAACAGATGGCCTATACCAATAAATGTCTTTCAGGTGAATTAAGTAATTATTGCTTATATTCTAGTCATCATTGTTTATATCTCACAGGACTTCACTGTAAGATCAATGCAATGATAAGAATTTCTTTTAGGCATTAAATTAAAGAATATTGTATACTACACAGACTGTAGGCTTACAGTAAAAAAATTGGGTCTTATTTTGTAAGTTCCCCATCCTGAAAAATTCCTCAGTGGTTCTCAACCATTCTAAATTTACTACCTTTCAATACAGTCCCTCATGCTGTGGTGACCTTCAATCATAAAATTATTTTCATTGCTACTTCATAACTATAATTTTGCTATTGTCATGAACCATAACATACATATCTGTGTTTTCCGTTGGTCTTAGGCAACCCCTGGGCTGAGAACCCCAGGAATAAGGCAATCATATTCTTTTAGTATGGGTACGGTGACTACCTTAGATTTAAAACAATACACTAGCAAATCTAAATGTCCAGCAAGTTTGAAATTCTGGTACCTATTTATTTGGGTTTCTAGACTATTAAGCAGACTCACAGGAATGGTATTAGAAAGCAAGGGAATTAACATACCAACTCAGCCTGTCTTCTATGTGCATATTATCTTGATATATAATCCAGCTGCTTGGCTAAAAACCATCTAGAGATACGGGTATGCTGCATAAAAGAAATGAACTTTTTAGTGTAAACTAAGTCCTAGGACCCCTGGGTTATGAACACCTATAAGGTTTGGGTTGCTCAGGGCACCTAATTTGGCTGGGAACTTTACATTACAATGAACTAAAGGGAACTGTGACTTTGTCATCTTCCAAAAGTGAGAGAAAGAAAGAAAAGAGAAAAAGGAAAGAGAAAAGAAACTTAAAACCAAAGCATCATCATAAAATATTGATAGGTATAATCCATACATACTTCTTTGTAACTTAATTACAAGAAAAACTTTTAAAAATTAATATGCCAGTACTAACATGATATCAATAACATCTGTCATAAAGCAAAACTTTAATGAAAAATTACAAGGTTCATAAAATATTACCTATTAATTATCATGGTATACCTCCTAGTTGTCATCATAGATGTTTGTAGACTCACTTGTATACAAGATGTTGTTTGTGATTTCCTCCAAACAGAAACAGTCTCTGCTGCAGGGAAGAAAGAGGCTCACACAACTCAGGAAGTAAAGGAAACACACAAGTCTCAGGAAGTCCAGAGACCTACACAATTCACCAGGCCCCTGCCCAAGGTAATACACTCAGTAAACAAATAGTGGGGAAAGGAGGCTTTCTAATGTATCTAGTTGCCGTGAAATCATTTCTCTTAAACGTTTTTGGTTCCCTGTCTTTGGTAAGAGATGCTTGTTCATGTCTCCCAAGAAAAGGTCACAGCAAAACGTTTCCATGCTTGAATAATATGAGAAAACATTATTTTCTTGTCTTTTGTTTTCATGTGTATATTCCTAGGAGGTGGAAGCTAATGTGCAAAGATGAATTTCTTTATATGTATGAGTATCCTAAAGATATGCACAGTTTATCTCCTGATTTCACAGAAAGTAGAATGAGAGCCAAAAGAAAATACAGAAATTTTGCTCATACCCTCCCACGTACAAAGATGCTCCAAGAATTTTAAATTAACATTGCCACTATTAATACTAGCATCTTCATCATGATGTTGAGGAACATTGTCTTTGTATATTTACAATACTAGGAATGATGCTTGACTAATAAGCTTTAATAAATCTAGAATATCAACACCACTGTCAGCATCATCATCACTAACATCACCATCATCATGTATATTGCCCTTATTTTATCTCTTCTGATGTGAAAAAATATCTGGCAAAAAAAGCAACTTGGGGATATAAACATTTATTTTAGTTCATAACTCCAGAAAGTCTACCAGAGAGCAAGGAAGTCTATTAGAGACTTAAAACATCTAACTACATCACATCCACACTCCAGGACAGGAGAAAGGAGTTCTGTGATCAGTTCTCTTTCTATATTCTTTATTCAGTCCAGAATCCAACCACAGGGAATCCTCCTTTCCCTCTGCCCCAAAGTGGACTGGTTCTTCCCACAGAAGTTAATATAATCATAAAAAAGTCCCTCACATACATGATCACAGATGGAGCTGATCTACACTATTCTCTACCCAGCAGATTCTAAGGTGTGACAAATTGACAACTAAAACTAACTACATATATCCTTAAAATCACATCTTTAATAAGGTTTAGCTTTTTTTTTCTCCTTACATATCTAATTTGTTTAACCTATAGGCATGTAAGTATTATGTATTATGCTTTTCTTTCTCAAATGTTATCTGTGGGATATCACTACTGAATTAGGTTTAAATGCAATCCCCAAAGACTGATATTCCATAAGCTTCTATTTGCAAAATGTGAAGAAAGATGGTTTCAAGATGGTTTAAGTCACAGACATTCTTCATTCACACTATTGTCTGGAAATGAGCTTTTTAGCTAAAGCACACTGGCTTGACATAAGGAAAAAAAATCAGAAATGCTTTTTGATGGTCTTTGCAAAATATAACCAATTATTGATTTGAAATCCTGCTTAGCCACAACGAAACACTCTGTAATCAATTATATTTGGGGTCTTAACCTATAGATAGAAGACATGAAAAAGCTGAGTTAATGACTTTTTCAACTGGCCAAATGATATCCCTGGGGGGCAAAATGTAATCCCCAGGACAGGCAGTGATTTCCTATTGTTGTTGCCACACTTACGGTTGGGAGCTGAGCTTCCTATTCCTGGGCCAACAAGCTACTCTAGACCATCACTTACGTTTCTGCAATAAAAGACCCGTGCCAGCCATTTTTCTCTCTCTCTTCTAAATACCACTGATCTTCCTATTTCCATGGTAACCGACTCCTGCTGGCATGATCAAGAAAAAAAATGATTTGGGATTTTAATTAATTGCTTAGAAATGGAAATGTAACAGGACTGGTGGTTCAACTAAGCACATTTTGCAAAGTGAATAAAAAGAGAGTTTCTGGAATATTTGAAACTGTTTCAGTGGCTACAGAACATCTTTTGCTAGACACCTTAATTTATTCCATTTTCTAAAATAAATCTGCCAGATGTACTAAGCCATTTTGTCAACACAAATCATTTTGGCAAATGCTTTAATCCCTCTTCTAAACAAAATGCATTGTAATTTAAAAATCTAACCCATCAGTGTGAACCCACTAGGTCCTATCTTAGAATATCCCTGAAATATTTGTGTATCATGCTTAAAGGAGCTGTCATATCTTATCTATAAAGGAGAGCCCTGTGTTTGTTACCTACTTAGAAACAAATTCCCCCAAACTCATAGTACCCGTGATTTCTCCCCTTTGTAGAAACCAAAGACTTGGTGTTAGCCTTTTGTACCTAGATTAAAAGAATGAGACCTAGAGTAAAACTAAATAGGGCCCAATTGCCTGCATCACCTAGAGTCATGTCTTAACCAATCACAGCTCTCGATCCTCCTAAGTCAATAATGCTTAACCACTTACAATGCAGTTCTGAAGACTATATGATCAGAAACAGAAACTCTACAAAAATACCAGACAAGAGTGAAGGATGCATTTGATAAATATGCTGACATCTGTCTCTTGTATCTATATGCAAACTATAATTAGGTTCTTCTATACTATTCAGTTTTAAATATTCCCTTTAAAACAATAGAACATATATAACCAAAATTATTTTTCTTTTAAGATATAATCTGCCTTTTCTTTTATAAATGCAAATATCTATTATAAGATATACAAAAAATACTATGTGGTGTCAATAAATGATTGTTAAAGATTCAAAGTTTAAGTTTTCTCCAATAAAAGAGAAAAAGTAATTTGATACCCAAGTATTTTTGCAACAAGCAATCTTTTAGTTTGATTGGAAAGCATTTTAATTATAAAAGGCAATAAACAGCCATAAATACAGGGAAGAGAAGTGTGCTGAACGAATATTACCTAGTACTCTCAGTTCATAGAATTAAGTGAGTGGATATTGTATTCATCCAGGTTCTGTTACTATAAAGACACACTTTTGCTTGGTTTTCTTAACAAAGAAGTTTATTTGACTCACTCTTTCGGAGGCTGAAAATCAGTTTAAACAACATTATAGTTCCTCTGAAATTGTGTGTCCTGATAACATCACATCATAATAGACAGATTCATGGTAGGGTCCTGTGTGAGTGGGAGCAACGCCCATGGCAGGACAAGAAGAGTCATATTCTTAAAGTGGCATTCCTCTTTCGATAAGTAATCAGATCCTGTGATACCAGCAATATTTCCTCTACAGGCAGTATCCCTGAGAAACAAAGCCTCTTCCACAAGACCTGCTTATTTAAAGGTCCCATTAATGTTAATGTCACTACACTAAGGACTAAGCTCCAAACTCATGAGATTTGGAAAGCACTCCATACACAAAGGTTGTCCTTTTGAACATAACAAAGCTATAACACATACATATATTAGCATTGTTTTAAAGATCAGTGCAGCATGATCTATATCAAAGGAAAAATGATATTAAATAAAAACTTTGCTTACTTCTTAATAAAGATTTTGAGTACTGGGGTATTCCTTATTTATGATCACTGTCATTATTAAATAATAAAAGCAAATTGATATGAAGTCAGACAATTGAAGATATTTATGAAAAAGGGTATTATCTGTTCACCCCAGGGAAAAAGAGTTGGGATGATTTGAACACAAAAAAGGTGTTCATATGGTTAACTGAATGAAAAGGAGAAGCAAGTGTATAGGAAATTAAAGTAAAGACAATGCTTTGTTATCCCTTCTGACTCATTCTTTCTTGCTCCCTGAGTCCTGAAGGGAGAGTTTGATGAAGACATCCCGTTTAGGACTGAGTATTCCAGATTTTCTCAATCTCCGCACATTGTTCAACTGTGCATCTCTGTATTAGTTCCAATCTACTGTGGGAAGAAGCTTTTCTGATGATGGCTAAGTGAGGCACTGATATATGAGTATAGCAGAATATCATCAGGGGTCTTTTTATTACTATGTCCGTTAGCAGAAAATAATATTTGGATTTCCTCTAGGCCCATGACCTAATCACTCTCTGGTCCATAGCTATCTAAATAGTATCAGACATGGGTTTAACAACACAGAGGGGGCTTTAAGTCCCATAAGAGAGTTGTTGGTCACTCCCATAACACTTGTACCACTTTTGAACCATAATATCGTGCAGAAAGGTTACATTTATAGTTCACAGAGTTTGTTAGCAGGTTGATGTATCATTCATTAGCATGCCGAGTGCAGCCCAACAAGTACAGAAAGCATGATAATGTGTATAAGCAAAATTTTCACATCAAATTCAAATATTCTAATTTTAGCATACATGTCCTAGGTTGCATAACCATTCTATTACCTCATGGCTAGTATTTTCTCTTTGTGTCAAAAACCTCTTACTTTCCCAAGCTCAAAAATAAAACTCATTGTATTTCTTAACATGCTAAGAATGTATGGAGTTACATTCCACTGAGAAATATAAGGATAAGTCAATGGACAGAGTGATCTTGATCCTATCAGCAACTATAACTACTAGGGTTTATTCAGTAGCTTTGGACATTGTGTAATGTAGTCCTGCCCATTTTTTTTCTTTTATTTATCAGTCGAAGTAACTAGGACTGAGTGGAGAAATGAAATTTGTCTAGCATTCTGCAGCTGACACCCCAGAGACCTGAAAACCAAACTAAAAGGAATATTTTCTAACTTCACTTACAGCCATTGGCATAGAACACTGGCTGGACAAGTTAGACTTTCTCTATATTTGTGCATAGATTCTGTTTTGGAGTAGGCAGTAATAATAAGCAAATATTTTATGTGGTGTACAATGTACACTATATGTGGCATTTACTGATACACGTTAAACTGATATTTTCTAAAAACCCCATCCAAGGTAGCATATTATACATGTAATATATATAATCAGCCACCAACTTGTAGGTTTCAGTGTGATGGTGAAGCTCTCCGAGGGGCTTGTTACAGGTTTATTGTAAATTTGTACAAATAGTGAATACTATCTTTCCCTCTATTCTATGATAGAAGTCTATGAGGTGGACACATGATTTTTTATTAATTTTTTATCACCTTAACTGTGATTACTCAATACAGGCTTGTTAAATGTTTGAGTGGAAGAATGACTGAATCTAGAAGAAAGCAGAAGAGCCTGGTGTATGTTTTCCTCTGGTTTCATAAGAGTGTCTATCTGAACCAAACGCTTTGGTCCCAAGGCAGCCCCTGCAGTGATAAAGGAATTGAATTTGAAAATCATAGACCAGTTTGAAATTAAGGAGTGCATGGCATGCCACAAATTGCAATTAATAGTGATAATAACAACAGTAGTAGTAATAATAATAATAAAATATATAGATAGAAGATAGATACTTTAAGTTTTCTGAAAACTTATTGATAAAAAGATATGGCTGATATACATATTCTTACTTCTGTTTATGCTATCTAAATTGTTTTACTGAAATATATTTTCATATTAAAAACCCATTTCTAAAGAACACACACACACCAGGATTATTTATGGACTGTTTTGATGACTAAAGTCTTTTTAAATCTTCTCTTGAAGATATTGTCACCTCCAGGCTTTCCATGGATTTCCCTTCTCTCATTACAAATTATAACTTTTTTACCCATTAGAATAATTTTTAGAATCTTCAATATTACTCATGACTGTGGTTTATTCTTCCTATTGCTAAGTATCATTCAGTTGCATGGGTATACTACGATCTGCTTAAATATTAACAGAGGGTGGCAACTAAATTTGTTCCCGTTTTGAGTTGCTAATAAGCTTCCATGAATATTATGAGATTTCATTTGACTTCTGATATTTGTTAGTCTGTTAAATAAAAAAATAAGTTTTTTTCCAGTTGAGCATATTATTAAGTTTCCTTAAACATTTCCCCCAAAGCATTGAAGTACATTCAAATTATTGTGAAATATTCACACCATTTGGAGCATCTGATGATAATTGTCCACTTAATTATACATGTTTAGGCACCTTCCAATATTAAATAGCAGAACCACTCCAATAATTAGTTTTGGCAGCAAACAAACCCATCATAGTTGAAGGATTTTGCTTCATTAATAGTTATACATTAGCCTTGGTAGACTAGCTGCAGTATATTGAGATAAACTGAGGAGCAGATTTAAAGAAGTTACTCATTCTGTCTAATGCCTTGCATTCTGAATGTCTTACCTATACAGTCAGAAACTGGAGAGAACCAAGAAGGATTTCTCAAAGCAAATTCTAGAGCATATCAGAGATGGATACAACTATAGCAAGTCTGATGATTTTCAAAAAGACTCTGTTCAGATATCATCCTGGTCCTCAAACTCTGACCCGGGAGAAAGTGTCAAACCAAGAAACTCAAGGGCAATCATCTGCCAGCAAGGAAAGAGTCATTTCACTTGCAAAATCCATATACTGACTGAGCAGGTGTCCAGTTCAGGTTGCTAGCCTTTGTATTTCATTTGCCTGGGGGAAAAATGTCTCTGGCAGATGGTGGGCAAGATGGTGTCGGTGTGTTCTCAAAGCAAGGGAGCTGCCCTTCTGAGGATAAACGCCCTAGAAAAGTAGAGAACAATTCCAAAAGGTAGGCAAAGTTTGCAAATGTATTTACATTTCCCCCGAGAGAACTCACCAAACTGAACTAGAATGCTTAACACCTGATATAAGAGACAACACTTCTCGGAAATGACGGAGGTGTAATTCCCAACATCACTTTTGGGTTGACCCCTGTTGACTGAACACAGAATGCTGTTGACCATAGGTACTGGATCTATGCTCATGCTTCCTGTTATTCCCCATAGCAAGAGCAACTGCACACAACGTCACAGCCATGAATTAAATGAGGAAGTAACAGAGGGGACCAAATAGAGAAGGTGAGTGAGGTTTATACACCGAATAATGATTCTGAGGAGTGACATGAGTGTTTGTATTTTAATGGTAGCTACAACTGAATAAAATAGTGCTACGAATAATAATATCATTTTGCAAACACATCAGGAAATTTAAAGAGCAAACTTACAAGCAGACCCTTAAGTTGAACTTCAAACAAACTTTTGAATGACAACATCAATAACTAGCAAATAGCAAATATTGAAAAGATGAAAACTAACCTATAAGCTGATGATTATAAAAAGAGGCAGAGACGAATGTCTAGAAATGACGGTAAAAAGCCTTTGAAGAAAGAAAACTATGCTCAATGCCCAACATTAGTAAAAAGTCCATGTCAAATCCCTTGCGCGGGATTATGTATACATAAAAGTGTGTTGTTTTCTGGGAATGCCCTTGTGTTTATAGCCATACACACAACACAGAGATGATTCCTCCCTCAGCTTCATTGTGCTTTCCCTCTAATCCACAATGTGCCACAAATTGTATACTAAAGTTATCTTTAGAAGGATTAAACTTTTCTGCCTGGTGCTTATGGCTCCTCATATCCTCACATAGCTTTCGATTTCACCGTATTCTTGGATCAAAATCTACAAAGGTTTTGAATTGTGTTTGACCTTTGTTATTTGTTTTCCTAAAGGGATTTCAAGCTACTCACAACCGCTGTCTTTGGAAGGAAGTTGATGTGAATGTCTGTTTCTGGGCTGGGAGAAAGGAGCCAACACAAGTGTCAGAAGAGATCAGGAAGGCTGCTCACATCTCACACCCAGGGACAAACTGCACATAGTTTTTGCCTGGAATGTTCTGCTTGAGAATGGCATGGTGGTGCCTTGCAGTAATTCCAGCACCTAGGAGGAGGGTGCAGGAACGTCACTAGCTGGAGGCCACCCTGAATTACATAAAAAGACCCTATTTCAAACTTTAAAATCTGTGTCTGAAAATGCTCAAGAGCAGGGTGCTTTCTGTTTTTAGAGCTACCAGTGGGCCTGAGCATTCCCTGGAGGCTGGTAAAGTAGCCACCTTCAGGGCTCAACTAGGAAGAAAGCGCCCCCTCTGAGTGTCAGGGGTCAAAACAATCAGACTCTATCAAAGTCAGCCCCTTTCTGGAGAATGAATCGCCTCACAATGAGATTTCACATGATAGATTATTTATCACATGGAGGGAAGGATTTCCCGTCCAGTCTCACAAACTGAGTGCTGAGGGTCTCTGACTGTAGTTTGTGCCTATGATAGTTCTTATCTCTTTCCCCTTGGCTTTGACTTACTTTTTCCCCTGAAACTCAAGTTAATGGAGAGAACTACTAAATGGAGCATGTAGGGACAAACTTCTGGAAGACATCTGTCGCAATCTCACATCCCAATTCACACACGCATCTTCGAAGCTATGGATCGTGAGCTTTATGACTGTGCTGTAATATTCAAATGGACTCGTCTTCGATGACACTGCTTTACCAGTCAATACTGTATGACAGCCTTTATCCTCCAGATTAGAAACACAAAACAAATGAAAACAAACAAAACAACCCAAAGGAACAACAGCAGAAAGTGGCTCTAGCTGGAGGTAAAAACCGAAACTTCTACAGGTGGCTCCAGCCCAGTCCTGTATCAGTCTCTTTGAGAAAGATCTTTCCACAAACTGAAAAGCGTTCACAGAAATTCACCAGCAGCTTCTTAACATAAGATAGAATCTCCTGCTTCAGTATGTGTGACAAATGCCAAGGAAAACATTGGGTAGCTTCGGGGCATTAATAAGAAGCAAAAGAAAGTAACTCATAGCAAGGTTAAAATGACCTGAGAAAAGGAAAGTTGTAGCCACAGTATTTTCCACCACAGGCCACCAACTACCTACAAATTATTGGATAAACAAGGGTAATGACAATTAGGATATTTTTAAGTATCTAAATTCTTACGGCTGTCCAGCTCTGAAGTTTCTTACTATGCAAACTCCGTTCTCTAATCCTAGTAGGAACATAAATCCAGATAGATATCTTTGGGCAGGAGAGAAGCAGTTTCAAAGTCTAATGAAATGGTAAGAGTGAACATGGGAAGAGTGTCCCCCTCTTAACTGGAGTGGGATTAATGCATAGTCTCCTGAAGACTTGAAAATGTCACAGAATGCAGAGCCATTCTAAAAAATAAAATTCACATTCAGTCTATCCTGAAATCATAGCAAACATATATGGTTCATCTAGTCTTGCTTATATTTTTTACGAATTCCTCTCCATCAGGTCAAGAACCTTGAGAAAATAGCTACATATACTTAAGCAATCAATGCATTGTTCATGCAGCTGAGAACAGTGGGTGGGCTACCTTTTTTTTTTCAGGTGAGAAAAAGCAGACTGAAAAGTGAACACCTCATATTGCTTCTGTTTGTTTGAGCTTCTTATCCCCAAGGCTGTATTCTCTTGGCTGGGCATACCTGTTGATCAAGCTGCTTAACTGTAATTACTCCAGACAGCTTTTTGGCTCACAGTGTTGTTTCTTAGGCTTCATAAATCATACAAATTATTACCGCAATAGAAAACTATAATTACCCACAAACCCTGACATGCCAAAATGTGTATTAATTAGATAAGGTAATAAATACTTTACTGCACATAGCCATGTCATTACCTCAAAAGTGACATATAGACATAGACTGTCTTGATGTTCCGCAGCAAGTGATTCAATATAATGTTCACTTCATAATGCAATTGTTTTCTAGTTTGATGCATCAGTTGGTGCTCTTGTGAGTTGTTTCAAATATGAAAAGAAAATAATATAAAATTGTAAAGTTTTGACTCTAAAATCAAATGAAACACAAAATAAAATTTCACGGAGATTCTACATAAGAATAGCTTAATAAAAATGTGAACTTCTTTGTTCCAAATTTGGACTTGCATAGAAAAAAGGTTAAGAATGATTACTACATCTTAAATTCTGCTCAAATCGATTTTAGAGCAATTTAAAAAGAATTTAATAATTTTTTTAAATAAAGAAAATCTTTTACATGGTTCAAATAAATATGTTTCAAAAGATATATTCTCTATGTGCTAAGAAACTAGAGCCTTCAATACACGATGAAAAACCAAGAGCAGATTTGAAACTTGATAAATGTGTTGTTTTAGAAACAAATAGTGCATGATATATTTCCTCACGTTTTTAGAAAGATGTGACCTTCAGATATAAAAAAATATATGTATAAGACTACAACTATATTTGATTCCTTGTCATTTTCCAATTCATTCAACTTGTTTTTTTTTTCAACTCAGTCTTTCCAATATATACATGAAACTATTGGCAAATAAATGGATCTTCTTTGTTGTAGTGAAAATTATATGTAGCCGTTTCTCTTATTTGGAACTCCACTTGTACACTTAGTCCATTACATTCAAAGGAAAAATTCAAGGTAAAGGATGAAAAAAACATATTATAACGTAGTGAGATTAAAACCAATTTAATTATCACTTGATTAAATCTGTTGCAAAAAACCATTAGTGCCAGTAACTCTCATTTAAGTAGAGATATGCATGAAACCTTTCCTATCAAGAAATGAAAGAAAGGCTATCCATATTTTCCTGTTTAGATGATTATCTCAATGAATCATTTGAAAATTAATTCAAGGACGATTGAGTCACTTGTCTTCTTTTTATCAATATTGAGAAATTATTAGGGAGTGTCACATGAAAGGGAAACCGTACCAAGGCTAATACTGGTTATGCAAGTTTCCCATAGGTAATAAAAGGAGACGCACTCTCTTGTATGTTGTTGGAGTGGTATTTTCAAATGGCTTGTGTCTAGCCTACATCTCAATGTCTAGCTTTCTGCTTGAATTCCAATAAACACTGACTGAATAAGTGAATGTGAATTCACCCTACAGGTAATAGGCTATTTAAGTGCTACATTTCATCCAGAAATGGAATCATTATTTCAAAGTCACTTTGAAGAAATCTAAACAAGTCAGAGATGATGCTGCCTCAACATGGAAAGGCTAACTAAACTTAAACTTTAAAAAATGAAAAAAAAAAGTTTAAAGCTCTTGCTCCAAATGTTTTAAACCTAGTTGATGTCCCTAGAATTCATTTTGTTAAAACTCTTTGGTATATTATAGAGAAGTAAAGCGATTAGTAATATTAAAATATAAACTCTCAGTGCATAGAATATTTTAATTCTATATAAATAATAAAAAATGTATACAGTCAGTTGGAAAATTTCAAGCTTATTTAACATTTTTCAAGAGGTGAAGTCATAAAATCTTTAACATCTGAACCAGTACCAAGGTTGACTTTCAATGCTTGAAGACGCCTGTGGTAGTTTTTATCCTGGCAAAGACAAGATAGCAGGGTCCAGGAGTGAACCCTCAAGGGAAAAAAAGGCTTAGTCTTCTCAACTTAGGTTTCTGGGAACAGATCAGGTTCAGTTATTCACAAAAATCTTCCTACTGAAAACAGAAAATATCCTAGATAATTTTTGCCTTTTCTTCTGAAGTATCAGAGAAAAATCAAATTACAAAGTCACCAAAGCAGAATAATGAAGCATCCCCTTTGCGGGGTAAAGAGTTGCACTGAGAATGTGAACTAATAAAAGCAAACTTGAACTGCAGAGTAAGAGGACCTCCGTAAGAGCAGAATCTACACTCCTGCTTTTACACACTGTTCCCTGGTTGTTTAAATAGCCTACCTTAAACTGGGTCCTAATAGAAATGCATCCTTGGGGAAGTGAAATATGAGACCGAGCACAGCAGGCTCCATCCATGGAGAAGAAGGTTTTGATAGCCGAAAGGGAAAGAAAGAATCACAGTGTACTAAACTAAGCACCATTTACTTGCCTTTTGGGGTGGAGGAGACTGAGGATGTGGAATTCTGTATGGTGACTCTTTTTGGCTGTCGTGGCTGATATTATTGGGAGGCACAATCTCACAGCTAACTCCCTGGCTCTCTGATGCTTAGAATCATCCCTCCTTTTCTTCTACAATGTTCCTTGGGCCTTTGGTGTTGGGTAATGTAACTATTGGGACTAGAGTCAACAACTTTTCATATTATTTGGTTGTTGTTTTTTTGACAGTGCTCCCTATGGTAGAGAATACCAATTAGTTATCCAATACAAAATGGTCAGGCCTGAAAACATACAAACATGTAACAATATACAAATTGAGTAGGTTGTTTTTAGGAATACATATGTTTAAACGTATATGCATAAGCATATATACATACCCATATATGCCTGTGACAACAATTAATGAAAACAAAGGATCCATGTAAAATTGATTCAATAAATTAATTCAATTAACCAAATAATTTCTAGTTCTATAGGTATCATAAAAGACCTTCTTTGTGCAAAGCACTATGAGATTTATCCCTGGAAATTGAAACAAAGTTTTCTTCTGATGAACGTTCATTTTTCTGCAGGTAAATGCAATTATTCCAAAATGAGGGTTTACTTTAGACAATGTATAAACTAAGAAAAGTCATGGTTTCTGGATAATGGATTAGTCTTACTTAGCTTCATGAAACCCCAGGGCTTTCAAGGCTTAATCTCACACTTGCTACAGCTTCTGTCTCTTGTTTTCAGCATGTAGGGGTTGGTGACAGCCAAAGAGTAGTACAACTAGAAAGCACAAGTTACCCAAGAGACGGTAAACTCCCAAACACATTCTCACTGAGAACTTGTTTAAAGAAATTTATTACTTTAGTAAAACTTGGGCTTATAATGGAAAGATTGTTGTCAGCTTACTAGACAAACCAAAAGACTGTAACTTAGAAATGCAAATACCAAAGATATCATGTTAATATGAACAGATTTCAGAATTAAATATATGTTTTTAGTTGTCTAATTACTAAATATATACTCAACAAGTCAATAGTTGTTATAGGGTACCAACAGGAAAATTTGTCATAGATGTAATTGTCTATTTAAGATAGATTTATTGATAAATAGGGGTGGAAAGGACCACAAAATACTGTAGACATCTATGAAATTCTCAAACAATGTAGTTTTCAAAAATTAAAATTCTTTCTAAATGACAATAACACGGAAACAACCTGTTACATAGTAGGAAGTTTGATGATTTGCTTTTTACTGGGCATACATGGTACGTCACTGAACACTCAAGGTGGGAAATAGGAGTTGGTAGAGGTAGACTGGGCACTGGTGTCATAGCAACAGTGCTCTGAGTGGAAAATACAGCTGTGAATGCCTAGTCCCTGTGCAGGGACCTACGTCCTTCCTCAGGAAAACTGACACATGAGAGGCTTAGTTTTGAATCTCTTCATCGTTTGTCAATCTACTTTGGAAATTATTTCAAATGTGTAGTTCTTAGAAAAAGAAATTCAACCAATCTATGGAAATAATTCAAAGCACCAAATCAGGGAGAAAAAACCCTCGTTGTTAAGTATTGTGAAAATTCTTTAAAAATAAATATTTTTCGGGAGGCAGAGGCAGGTGGATCTTCGTGAGTTCGAGACCAGCCTGGTCTACAAGATCTAGTTCCAGCACAGGCTCCAAAGCCACAGAGAAACCCTGTCTCAAAAAAACCAAAAAAAATTTTTTTTTAAAAAATGATGGATAAGAAAGATGGTCATATGTCTCATCTTGTTTGTCTAAATACATGCTAATAAAATAGGGTAATAAAACTAAAATTCCAAAACACCCATGGCTTATGAAAGCTAAGTATGGTGGTTCCCACACATAATCATGGGATATATGAAGTAAAATAAGATTTCCTCCAGTTTGAGATGACCTAGGTTACCAAAAAGTACTTTGTCAGCCAGGGCTGCACAGCAGGACCTTTTGTAAAGAAAATGTAATAAGTAGTAAATAAGTAAATGCATTAGATTTATGAGTCAGGCAGATGGGCACATAAATAAAATCTCAGCTCTTCGACTGATGAATCAATAAGATTACAAATTCATGGTCAGCCAAGGCCACAAAGCAAGATGCAGTATGAAAAAAATAAAAGTTAAACAATAAAATAAAATTGAACTATGTAATGGATGTTTATGTTACTCTGCATAAGTTGTCTAATTGTTGAAACAAATTCATGATAATTATTATACTTTGTGCTCATTGTTGTATTTGCCACATTTAAGATTATTTGATGCTGAACAGACACTCATGTTTGGTAAATGAGTGAATAGATTAAGAGACAGTAAATAGGAAATCCTCCTTAAGACAATGCCTACTATAAATACCTGTTCTGTTGTAAATCGTACAGTAAAGAATACTATAATTACTTAATCTCCATTGATGATAGTTGATATTGAAGGTCTTTATTTTTTCTTACATTAAATCCAAGTGATTATCATTTTATTATGTTGTAATTGTTAAAACAGCCCATGATTCTGAATAAGTTATTTATTTATTTACTTTACTTTACTTTTGTGTCAAAATGAAGAAAGAAGGAGAAGGGACAAGGAGAGAGATATAAGTTGTCATTCAATTTCATGTGAACTGAAAGGTTTATAGTGAAGAACTGTTAGATGCAATTTCAGTAAGCAAGGATTTGGTGGAGAGATTAGATCAGTTACAAATTGCTAAACTGATGGCTTAGATAAAATTTTTACCAGAGGCTCAAAAAGAAGTAGAACATGTTTTGGGGAGAAGGAATTGCCTTCTGGAGAATGTACATAGTATACGTTTTTCAAAGAAAATTAAATGTGAAAAGATTGTGTCACTAGATTCTCCCAATTAGAAATAAACGGCTGGATTTTCATTTAAAGTGGGCAAGTCATCTTTACATGTGGCATTGATAGGTATACACACAGATATCCTTAAAGATCTTGCACTTTCTTCCTTGGTAATTACCTACAAGCTGTGCTAAATACTAACATCCACAAGATCCGGCACATAAAAGAGCTAGTGTTTGTTATTTGTAAGATAAAGTCTCATATAACACAGGCTGTCCTCAAACTTATTATGTAGATAACGGCGATATTGAATTTCTAAGCCTCATGCTTCCAGTCTCTGAGGTACAGGATTGCAGACAGGTGACACCACACCCAATTTTAGGCTGTGTTGGGCATGGAAACGAAAGCTACCCACATGCTAGGCACATAATCTACCAAAGGGATTGTATATTTATTTGCTTTTTTTCTTTATTTCTTCTTTATTTGACTTAGAAACAATCTTTAAGATGATCTTTCACCTTACCCATCATACCTATTTGAGGATAAGAAAAATACATTTCTTGAAGTCCCTTGTAGACTTCTCTCACCAACTACATCTTTGGCCTTAGAACTTCTTATTCAAAATGGCAAATGGTTGTATTGTAAAAAAGACAAATTGTTGTAAAATTCTTAATGGTATGTGTGTGTACTGTGTAAATTATGCGCATGTGTGTGCTTTTGTGTTTATGTGTGTCTGTGTATCAGTGTGTATACATGTGTAACATGAGGGGCCTGCTCGTTGGGGTTTCTGTCCTGCCCAGTACCCCACAGCTGGCAAGCCCCAAAGAAAATCACAGAGAGTCTACATTAGGTTATACACTAATTGGCCCATTAGCTCAGTCTTCCTACCATCTCCCATAACTTATATTAACCCATTGTCAGCCACATGGCCAGTACCTTCTCTCAGCTGGGCTGCTACATGTTGCCTTGTTGGAGATCTGCGCAGGAATGCTAGGGAAGCTTCCTGCTTCCCAAATCTCCTGTTCTCACCTCTACTTCCTGTCTGGTTTTCCCGCCTATACTTCCTGCCTGGCCAATCAGCATTTATTTAAAACATGATTGACAGGATACAGAACTGTCCTGCACCATACATGTATGCGTGCAGGTGTGTATGAGTGTGTATGTGTCTGTGCATGGTACAGTCCCTGTGTTTGTATCTATGTGTATACTTTGTGCATACATGTGTATGTGCACAAGTATGTGTGTATGAGTGTGTACGTGTGTGTGAAATGAAATAGATAAGGAGATGGAAAGCAAATTGCTGTTCTTACTAAAGAAGGGTCTATGATGCATACACAGCCATTTAAGCAACATTTGCACAGGCCTAGTGCATTCCTCAGGGAAGAAGCTCTGGATCCTGGGAGAAGAACAGATATGAATCTGGTCTGATACAATACAAAGCATATAGGCACAGACATTTCACAACTTGTAGTAAAAGCACAGACCCAGAAAATAGACCTAAAATGGCCCAAGTTAAGGAAAATGTTGCAGAGCATTGCAATAGATATGAAAAGCTGATTAGTTCAGAGTTGACCACAATGAGACGACTAGGTAAAGGGAGTATGGACCAGGAGGGATGTGTGGACTTTGGAGTAATGGCTCTTGCTGAGATACAGACTATGGCCCTGAAAATCAGTCCAACAAAGGAAGTTAACACCTCACACCTTCTACAACTTCAGCCTCCTTTGAATAATAAGCAATGGTCAATGTCACCGATGAAAGAAAAAGGTCCAACTGAATTATAGAAAAAAAAAAAACAATGGAGAAACTCAACCCAATTGGCAAGCTATTCAAAACGCACAAGTCCCAGGACAGAAAGCAAAACAATATAGAAACTCAAACATGAACTACTAATGCTGCAGCAGGGCAACCAATGAGAGTGACTTGAAAGAATCTCCAGACAAAGATTACGAAGTCATAGTTATAACTATTTTACAGTGATGCACAGAAAATGTGAATGGACTCAGAGAATAAAAATACTGAGATGAGTGACAGGAGGCAGTCAATTGAAGACAAGATAACAGATCCCAATAAGAAAAGTTCAAAGACAGTTAGACCACAATTACTGGAGGATCGGTCTTAAGAAACCATATAAAAAAGACCAGCTGAAAGCCTCCCCAGTAGACAAGAATATATGGGAAACAGAGTTTCATGTTTAGAGGATATAGTTTTAAATAGAAGAAAAAAATTCAATAAAGGCCAGTGAATTAAAAAAATATGTACATGAATAGAACATGGTCGAGTTTTAGGATACTATGAAAAATGCTATCTTTGCATTATTGGCATAGAAAGAGAGTAATACGTTCTAATGAACTTACTTTTATGGCCTTGAGCCTATAGCTATGACCAAGATGTCTTCCATGCGTGTTTGCTATTGTCCTGTATTGGGGTTTGACTCTTTTTAGTGGTACTAATCTACTTAGAGAACATGTACTGCTTGGCCTTAACTGCAATTCTTCCAGATGTTTTCTAATGAAAATGATTGCTTTTGAACCCTTTCTGCTCTGTATTTAGTATCAGTCCGTACGGCAAGCCTAGCCAAAAATGCCCAACAATAATTATGTCACAGCCTGAATATATCTGCCCACTTGCTCAATGCACCACCATTAAAGACATCCTCGCACAAAGTCTGAGTACACTGACAAGATGTGGACAAGATCTTTGCTAGAATGTCATGAATGGATCTTTGTCCAGTTCCTAAAATGTCTTTGTTCCTATCTAAAACCTTATAAACACAATTTTCATTTCTCAGATTTTGAGTGGCTTTCTGAGCTTCTGTCACAATAACCTGTGACAATCTGCTTACAACAGAGTAGTTTTCCTTTAATGTCTTCCAATTTTTTTTTTTTGCTTCTGTGACCAAATTTTGAAAGAAACAACTTAAGAAAAATGCATTCTGTGTGTGATTCCAGAAGTTGTTGTTCTTCATGGTGAGGAAGATATGGCTTAACAGCTCACGTCATGGAAACAGGAAGAGGGAGGAACAGTAACAGGAATGTGCCTCAGCACGAAATAGCTCCCAGAAATGTGTCTCCAGTGAACGCCTTCACCAAGCTGGGCCCAGCCTCCTAAATTTTCCCACAATCACCCAAAATAGCACAATTATCTGGGCGCTGCACACTGAACACATGAACTTATGTGGCCATTTCATATTGAACAATAGCAGAAGGTGAGCTGACACACTGACTTACATCACTCATTGCACCATTAGGAGATAATGATAGTGATGAGACAGATAATGCTTTGTTTTGTTTCAGAATTTTTTTTCAGTATTTTAAGTCCATTGTCAAAACTTACATATCTTAAGTGGAGATTGTGCATTTAGCATTTGCTTGAATCACACAATCCACATGTATTTTTTTATTTATTAACATGAAAAGAAATCTCTCCTTGAGCTAAGATACACAGCCATGCTTCAGTTTGGGTTTCCTTGCTGACTCCTGTTGTCACCTCCTTTGGGACACCATTGTCATTAACCGAGTCAAGGTAGAGAAATGTGTGGAGTCATTGCCTTCCACACGTAAGCATAAAAACCCCTAGCATAAGCACTCCAGATTCCCAACAGGTCCAGTTTTATATGAGTGGGGAAAGGCTGAGAGATATCCAAAAATTTTTTTGGGGTCCACGGCTAATGGAGTGTTTCTCCATTGCTTCCATTTCCGGCTTTGTGCAACACCCAAAGCTTTTCCACTTCTCCTGAGCTAGCACTGTTGATTCCCATAATGAAACGCTGAGCCCATAGCTCCAATTGCTAAGGCAACGCTGAGAGGAGCAAACTTTAATGAGTCTGGGTGTGCCTCTAGTGATAGCAGCACTGATAAGAGCTGGGAAGGGTTGAAAAGTCAGTTAAATAGAAGTCCACAGAAATCCAACCAAAGCCTTCAGCTCCATCACACAAATGAACTATGAGATCTTAAATCTTCCTGTTTTCGCCAGGAAGTCTCTTCTTTGCTTTCTTCTAGGGCAAGCATTGTCTTGTAACCGGGGTCAAATAATCCCATTGAGAGGCATGGGATGATAAGGGGATTAATCAAATTTAAATAAGGGATGCCTGTGTATATTCAGGTGAGAGAATGACAGAATATCATTTCTCTAGTGTATTTTGGAAAAGATGGGCAGGAGCAAGCAAATCTCACCTGCTGCATCTGCGAGTCTAAATAACTGTTTATCCAGGTGTTTTGCAGGGTGGTTATTTCTCTCATTAAATCCAGACTCCACAGTATGGCACAGCTGTGCTCTGTGTAGCTTCTCTAAAGTGAATCTAACTTAGAAAATCTTCACATGCTGATGAAACTACTGAACCCCCCCCCTTGTGCCACGAGCTTCCTGTAGACAGAAAGATGAGGCTGCGCTGAATTAGTCTCAGTGGGGGGTCACTTCAGCAGGTTGTTCTGAGCCAGTCTCGATGCCCTTTTCAATCTAGTTGCAAATAGGAAAAGTTGGACTTTTGCAAAATCAGCAGGAGAGAGTCCCACCTAAGGGTGAGGCAAATTGAAATTAAGATTGTGAAATAGATGCCTTGAGCATCAATCAGAAATGTTTTTAAAGAGAAGGAGAGCAAGGACGACTTCAGGCAGAAAGGACGCTTTAGATGTGTCAGTCTCCTTTGGCAAGACTTGTTCCATGTTCTGAAAACCAGGTCATGAGAGTTGGCAGTGGTGTCTAATATAGAGTGAGATTTAGGAAATATGGTGCACCCAGAAACTTTAAGACTATTTATAGATGTAATAAGGACCAATAACTTGAGCTAAGTTTTATAAATGATATTTCATCAGAAAGTTCAACTATTTATCATAATGATAGTCTTTTTTTTTTTAACTACATCCTGGTGAAGGCAGAGAAAGCCAAATAATAATAGTATGCCTGTTATCAAGAAAAAGAATTCCATTCCAAAATAATTTAATAATCTATTCATGTCTGCACAGTGGATCAAAACCTGACCCAACTTGTCAAGACATAGTTGGGACGTAAAACTCGGGAATCAGCCTATCTAGTCGGTAAAGTGCTCGTCACATAAGCTTGAGGACCCAAGTTTGGTTCCCAACATTACATCCAATTAATTAAAAGTAACCTTGGTGACTCAAATCTGAAACTCTAGTACTGGGTTCAAAGAGACAGAGGTGCCAGGGCCTTGCAGACCAGCTGGTTTTCCTAAGTCAGTGAGCTCAAGGTTCAGTGAGAGGCCCTGTTCAAGAAATGTATAGATAAAATAAGGTGGAGAAGTCTATAAAGTGGGATATCAGATGTATCAGATGTCAACCTCTGACTTACACACATACACACACAAACACAAGCATACACGCACACACACAGCTTCAATAACATCAAAGTATATCCTCACAAGAAAACACTATGTAGTGGAGAAAGAGGGTGACTCTACTTTAGTAAGTCACTAAAATAAATTCATCAGAGGGACAACAGGCTTGCCTTGAGAGCTTATTAGTTACTGAACTATGAAGGACATTATATGGCATCTCTGGAGAATACAGTCACTCCCCTAAAATACATAACTCACACCTGATCACAAAGAGACATCGGAGGAGCTCAAAATTAGATGAAGTTTATAGAATAATGCATCTTCTTTCTTCATAAATGCCAGGATCAGGATGAGCCACAGAAAGATTATGATAGATTGAGCAAGATTAGTTTCACGGACAGAATACAGTGTGTGACCTACAAAAATTTTACTGGGATGGCCAGAAAGATGGCTCCATGGGTAAAGTCACTTTTCTGGAAGGCTTAGAAAGCATTAGCTTGATGTTCAGAATCTACCTAAAAGTCAGGAGAGAACTGACTCCACTGGTGTTTTCCAGTCACCTCCGCCAAAGTGCTGGGCCACACATGTGGACACAGTGATGTTCCTTCACCTCCACAAGAGTGCTGGGACATGCTTGCATAAACAACAATAAATCATTTTAAAAATGAATATTGCTCCTACAATGTAATTTAAATCCAGACATAATAGTGCATTTAGTCAATATTAAATTGTCTGAGGTTATTAGTCCATGGTCATACTAGTGATTATTTTTTTAATAGTGCAGTGAATTATTTAGCAATGAAACTGATAATGACATGCTTACTGTTCTCTTAAATACTTCATATTAAAAGGTAGTGGATTCTAAGACAAACGGAGGAATACACAAATAACAGATGAATAGATTCAATTGTTAGCTACCTCAAGTCCATGAAATCCTTTAAAGTCTGACATAGTCAACAAACGATTTCTAGCTTTGTTTTGTGTCCAAAGATGTTCTTTATGTTGGGAATAAACTATCCAAGTTGACAGATAAGTTACTCTTGGGAGAACTGAAGTGTTTTCCTGCTTTCCTCAGAAGATCTCGAGTGTTGTCTTCTTCATTTGAACTAAAGTATAATGTGGCTCTGAAACAAGAGCCTCTTTCTTGAAGTCAATACCTTTACTTATCAAATTCCCCAAGAAAGCTAAGAAACTGAACGGAGAGAGTGCAAGATGCTGGGATGACTGTTCCTGTCCTACTCTGGGCTTTCTCTGTAATGTACCAATGAGTGTCTCTATTTTCTCTGTCACTATGGAAGTCTGTACTGCTAGAGCTCATAAGAGCTTTTGGCCAGGCTTGCTATCATGTCTTCCAGCATATAAAGATATAAGGAGTTTTTCCCACAACCTTTTCTCTCCTTTCCAACTCCTTATATACCCTACTTTTTTCAAATTATATTACCTCTTTTATAATTATTATTGCTTTACACACATAGATGTATGTTTGTATTTAAAACAAGTTGAGTCTATTTAGTGTTGCACATATGTGTGTGCCTTTAGGGCTGACACTTGGAATTGGATAATCAACGAAGTTTTTCCCCAAAGACTGATTCTCTCTCTCCCAAGAATCAATAGTTTCTTTTAACTCACCATGTAGGGGAAGACCATGTGAGATTCATTCAAAAACTAAAATGAGATTTACCACTTGACCCAGCTCCACCACTCCTTCCTATATGCTTGAAAGGAGGGCTAGCAACAACTCAGCAGTTAAGAACACTCACAGGTCTTCCAGAGGCCTGAGATCAATTCACAGCACCCACAGGGAGGCTGACAACTGTTAGAAACTTCAGTTCCATGAGACTAACACCCTCTTCTCACCAACTTGGGAATTAGGTATACATGTGACAAAAACATACATACAGGCAAAACACCTAGAATGTAAAAACAAAAATAAATCTCAAAAAAAATTAAGTGAAAAAGTAATAATATACTGCCATTTAAAAGAAACACAAGGTATTATTCTTTCTAAAGTTTCTACACTGGCCACAGTGGCCCTGATTAAAAGTTTCATTGTTGAAATTTTTATGAAATTAGTTATTAACTTTTAATCATATAATGTTAGGGTATATTATTCTATACTATAATTATTATAATATAATAATGCTATGCTGTATTCATGAGTTCTGTCAAAATTTTTCAGGTTTAAGATAAAATATTGAAGGAATGTGAAATTAGATATTTTCATCTTAGAAATGATTAATGTGAGGGACAGAAGAGTCAAGTAACCCTTTCAAAGTCATAAGGCTAGTAGCAATATCAGAGGTTTGAGCAAGTCATTCATCTCTAAATTTTATTCTCCAATTGTTGAGCTATGTTATCTCTGACAACGATGGTTCCTTGACATGATCTCCACTATCCTCAGCAGCAGCAGGAGGAGGAGGAGGAGCTAGCGCAGGAGCCACAGTGTTCATTAATGGCTGTTTTCAAACATGGTAGTCAGTACTCCATGTACTTTATCTCAGAGAATATCATAATATTCTAATTAATGTATGAAGCAAATTTACAGCTGTGAAAAGATCACAGTGTTGGCTTAATGTATTCAGAAACAAACAGTGTTGTAAATACTAGGGCTGAGACTGAATCCCCTGCTTAGTTTTTCCTATCCTCTTAAATCACCACAGATACTGGTGAGACAGAACACGAGCAGGAATCAAGCATATAGCCATGGCTTGCAAGTCAATAAAGCTTGGTATCCACTCTTAGTCAAAGAATGAAAGCGATTCCCAAAACTTTGTGCGTTGTCTACAGGGTGCATGACGCACATATGAAGCTCCTCCTTGTAATGTTGGCCTTTGGATATGTTTGTTCTGTCTCATAATCCTCTTTGATTATTACTTCACAAGCATTAATTGTCCATGTTAGTATGTCCTGGATAGTATTTTCTCAGATTGTTTTCTGTCTCACAAATAGATTTATCACACAAATGTAACATATAGAATTCAATCTATATGAAACAAATACTTCTAACTGGTATTGTCCTTGATTATGGATTATAATAGAGTCTTAACTTGTGGGTCCTTCCTCGAAAGTGTAAGCACACTTGCATCTCACTCACTCAAAAGAGTTAAGTCCCTTCTGGGAAGGAGTACTAAGCTCCTTAAAGATTTTCTCATCTTGACTCATCATTGAGTTAGGTAAGCAATCTTATGTGATGCCTGTTGATTCTCAACACAGAGCTATTCTCTCTCTCTCTCTTTTCCTCCTTCCCTCCCTCCCTTCCTCACCACCCTCTCTCCTTTTCTATTTCCTCCTCTATTTTCCTCCCTCTCTCCTTAATTTTTCTTTCTTTTTTTTTGCCTTCATTTCTACTTTTCTACTTCTGGTGGTAATAATCACAGATGTGTTCATTAAAGCCACTGCGTTTATCCTGAGTTTGGGAAAGAATAATGTTTTGGAGTAGATGACAGGGCAAAAAAAATAATTGGAGCAAATACAAGAGACTTAATTATTTAGGCTTGTGGTATTATCTCCTAGTAGCGTAGAAGCAGTATATCACATATAATTATTTTGTCATGCAGAAAATATTATAATCTATTTGTGCAAGATGCTAGAGCTCCTGGTACTAGTGAGTTCAAAGACCCAGTAAGATGTTATGGTGTTTTGGACAAGGATATGGGCATCAGTTTAAGGGAAAGAAAGACAAAAAATTACAATTTGATTTCAACTAATGGTTAAAAGAGAGAGATTATAGAATATCACAAAATTATAAATTAAAGCTGTTAATTTTTCCGCTGGTCAAAATGGCAGAGATACCTCAGGATCCTTTATAGATAGAGAAAAAAAACTGGTGTAAAATTCAAAAGATTCGTAGGGATCCACCAACCAAATGATGGTGTGAAGGCAGTGGATTGTTTCCAGTTGCAGTGCAGGTTAAATGAAAATTCAATTGGATGTTTATTTTTCAGTAATATTTATCGAATGACATTTTATCCTTTAAATGTTGATGAACAAATCACTATTTCTGCAGGCCATTTTCCACCTTTCAGTCAACTCAGCTTGTGAAAGTGGATTTCTCAGAACATTCAAGATTGAGTACCCTCAAAAAAAAAAAGTATATTGTGAATACTGTTAATCACTGGAGTGCACGTTCACTGAAAATCCTGACATAATAATAGCAGGTTACGCACCCCAAGCATTATTGCTTAATGGTTGTATAATCAATCTTATCTATCAATCTACAAAAATAATGAAGGGTTTATCAAGTCAAATCTACCTAGCCTCTCCCCGCTAATTATCTGTTTCTTACAAAGTGGATGAGAGGTAGATTCACCCAGGAGATCAACTGCAACTGGGTGGCAAGTGTTTTAACTCTCAAGCCGAATGAAGTGTAAATGACAGAAAAAGAAAATATGACCATAATTTGACATAACTCTCAGATTCCATTTACAAGTTTGTGTTAGTGAATTTACTCATTCAATTCCTATCTTGCATCTCATATCTACAAAGGATCCTCAAATGGCAACGAAGCAACTAACTAAACAGTGGAATTCTATAGTGTTTTAGAAAAGGACTAGGTTCCGGGAAAGAACATATAGAAGAGTTAGAGTAACTTGGAGTAACATACAGAGAATGCACGCTTTAATGACAGGAATAGATCTGATTGAGACATGAGGAGGCTCAGTACTTCCATTCCTGGAGAGGTAAGTCTATGATAAACATTTTCTGAATAGAGCAAAGAATCAGAGTGAATAAAGACACTGAGGCTGATGAGTGTGCCTGTCCTACAAGGAAGTGGCAAGAATGCCCCTGTGACTGGAGCAGAAAAGAATAGGAATATAACTTAGTAGATGATGTCAATGGACAAAATGTCAGAAGGCATAACATGCAGGTCTTGTGGACAATGAATAGCCTTCCAGTTTCATTCTGATTGATATGGGTTTCCTGTGTAGGGCTTGTACCTGATGACTCCATTTGTCTGGCTGATGTTTGGAAATGAGGGTAGAAAGTAGGAAGTTGGTCATCCAATTAACAGAGAGTTGTAGTTTACGGCTAAAACGTGGCATGTACTATAACCTGAATGTCAACAGTGGACATAGCAAGAAATATTTAGATTCTAGATTCAGTGTGAAGGTAAAGCTACCAACTTTGTAAATGTGTAAGCACTTCCAACACTCTGTGATGCAAGATAGGCCCCAGAAGCTCAAGGACAGTTCTCTTCAGAAAGACCCAGACATAAGAGAACCATCAGAAGCAAAGTAAACATCAATAGTGAGATAGGATCTGAAGGAGAATGGTGGAGTATTGATAGCATCTACAGCAAACATAATGCCGGTTTGCTAGTTCTCTCTAAGAGCAGAGCATTCAGGAAGGAAGAGGTGCTTACTATAGGACATTCAAACAAAAGTGCATTAAAAAAATACATGAGAATAAATGAACTCATCAAGGAGTGGGAAAATATGGAAAGTAGCTTGAGCAAAAGAAACCTCAAAGCCCACCTCCGAAGTGACGCACTTCCTCTAACAAGGCTACACCTATCCCAGTAAAGCAACATTCCTAATATGGCCACTCCCTACGAGTTTATGGGGCCAATTGCATTCAAACTTACAGGCCTATAACCACACAGGTGGTTCTCGCCAATGACCAAACTATTGGTGGATATTCTACAACTATAAGTTTCTCTGTTCTGAATAGTTGTCTTAACATCATTAATTCTCTCCCTATCTCCCCCTCATGCTCCCACCCATATCCTCTGCTTCTCCCCCTCCATCTTTCTTTCCCTCCCTTTCCCACATGTCCTCAGGTACTCTTTAGCTTGGCATGAAGTAGAAGAACCTCCTAACAACACTTTCAGTGTTATCAATTAACTATGCCCTAGGGAGTATGACTCAGAGGTATTATCTATACAAAGAAGAGGAAAGTGACAGATTGAGACATTATCTGATTCAAAGCACCCAGGACCATAAGTGATGTAGTCCAAATGAACCTGTAAATCAGCTTGACAGATCATGTTGAGGTCTTTCAAACTAGACATGCCTTTGACATATTTATTTTATAGATTAATCCTATACTTCCTCTGTTCCTCCCAAGTTTATCTTTCCTTCTGCAAGACATAAATGCTTCCACTTTAGTATAGATAGGGCAAAGGCATAATTTTCTGACACTGCTGTGTCTGGGTCATCCTGGGGGAAAACATAGATAATAGTTAATATGGGCCTTTAGTTTACATTATCCAAGATAGTTGAGGTCATTCAAGATTATACTGAGAGTGAACTGATGGACCTAGTGACACGTTACTGTCAAAAACACATTAGGAATGATGGTATTACTAACTATGTTTGAAATAATCTTTTAGATTGGTTTAGCAAAATATCAAATGAGACCAAAGGCTTAGAAAAGTCCCTTAGGCCACCCAAGAAAATGTCCCATCTGCTTACTGATGCCTGAAATTGCACAGGAAAAAGAAAGTCATTTCTTAGCCCAAAGCATTTGATTCCTGTTAACATGCAAATCTCTTGAGTGTGACAAGGCTCTTAAGTTGCTGTAACTTATGAAAAAAGTTCCCAAAACTTTAAGATTTTATATATATACACACACATATATGTATATATATAAAATAAATACACACACATACATAGTGAGCTACTTCTTTCTTTAATATAACTTTTAATACAACCCAATCACAATTTCCCCTCCCTCCGTTCCTCCAAGCCCCCAACCAATTTCTTCCAGTTGACCCCCACCTTCTGTCTTCCCCAGATCCAATCCTCCTCCGTTTCCCTCAGGGGATCCTGGTGAAAATATAACACTGTTACAGAATGGGTGGAGATACGGGGAATAGAAAGGGGAGTACAGAGAATGAGGAGAATACAACACGTCACAGACAGAGAGTATAAAGGGTTTTGTGGGTCTGAGAGTTGACATCACACAGAATGTACTTCTCTTACCAATTTATGCCCGCACCAGGTGCTCTAGAACTTCTTTGTAAGGACATCTCTACAAATATACCCCTGTGGGGATACAGGGCACTCTTCTAAACCCTTAAACGGGTGTTGTTATATTTTCCCAAATGTAGAATATGATGCATGAAAATTACTCAAGACCATCATGTTTATTTATTTTACAGTTTACAACATAGCTGTAGAAACTTAATAGTTTTCATAGCAAATATTTTGATAATGTGCATTTTAAATAGTATCTTGTATTCACCAGGTTTAGTTTTATTTAAATGAAGTCATATCAGTATACTTCATGCTTTCTGTCATTCTAGGTAAACTTCAGAAAAATCAAGAGGATTAATTAAGGAAGCATCAACAACAAAAATACTTTCCAATCCTTGTTATCATGTAATTTTCTAAAAACAAAAGAAATGCTCAAGCTAAGAGTAGTGGTTTATACTTGTACTTTCAGATCTTTGGAGTCTGAAGCCAAGAGTTCCAAGCCAGTCTAGTTCCATAGCAAAGCCCTGCCTGCCCTCCTCCAAACACTAAAGTAGCTGTGTCATTTTTAGCTCAGTTATGTTCATAGGAGTTTTATTTGTAATAACCAGATCCTGCAAAACAACCTAGATGACCCTCAGCTGAGAATGGATAATGAAAATATAGTACATTTACACAATGGAGTAATACTCAGTGGCAAAAATTAATGACATCTTGACATTTGCAGGCAAAGGATGGATCTAGAAAACAACATATTGAGTTAGGCAACCCAAACCCAGAAAGACAAATATAATATTTACTCACTCATAAGTGACTTTTAGACATAAAAGAAAGGAAAACCATCTTATAATTTACAACCCCAGAGAACCTAGACAACAAAGAAGACCCTAACAGGGAAATACATGGATCTAACTAGGAAGGAAAAATAAAGGCAAGATCTTCTTAGTAAATTTGAAATATGGGGATCACTGGAGAGGGTAGAAAGAGAGGCTGGAGGAAAAGAGGGGAGCAGAGAAAAATGTATAGCACAATGAAAACAATAAAGAAGAAAAAATGAATATAACTAAACTGATACACTGTCAAGTACTTTTAATGACTTAAGTTGGTAACAAAGTTCAGCACATCCGGGTTCTAAGATATGGAATATTTTCAGTTTATTGGTTTTATTTAAAAAGGAGAAACTGAGCCAAAGTTACTGAAAAATTCACAGATAATAATGTGATGCAAAATAGCTTTGTCTCCTAATTTCATGTATAGTGCACACTTTACAATAGTAATCTACCCGACTAAGCATGTTAATGATATGTAGTGTTTTCGAATTGCAGGCTATTTGTTTAACACTTGTGAAACTCAGGAAGGAGCTAGTAAAACCTCCTAGCTGAGATAAAGCAGAATAATGATTGAATGCTCCAATTTGCATTGATTACTCAGGAAATTGGGGTCCAAAGAGGTCAAGTAGTCAAGTGTTATACAAATAATCAATAGGGAAGTTGAAATTAGCACTATAAAATGCTGTTTGATGAGCGCAACAGACTGAATTCTTCAAAAGCAAACTATACACAGAGTGATGGACCAGCCTACATGTGGAGAATCCAGGAAGAGGAAGTTCCTCCAATGGCAGGGAGCCTTAGAGGTAGTTGATATAGAAATATGACTTATGAAGTCATGGGTAGTTATAATGAGAAATATCCTCTGATATTAAGAAATTCCACTATTTCTATTTCAAATACAGTGGTTAAATATGACCAATTAATAGAACCAAAAATAAGAGTAAGCAGAAGCACTCAACTGCCAACTTTTTATGTTAATAAAATTTAACAACTTGGTCTCTTATGGCAAACGGAAACTCAAAATTATTTCTACTGTGACTACTGCCTCTTCTTTGGGTATTTGAGCAGATTTCCCTCTCCCTAATAAAATGGCAGCAAAAACAAAACCAACCAATGATACAGTCCTTGATTAATATCAGACTGCAGTCACAATATCCTTTGCCTGGTTGCTAGTGTTGAGCAGAATGCATACATTTCTATATGTAGATTTCTATACATGCATTCAGTGAAGAGATGACAAAAGTGACCATATGGGCAAGAGAAATTCAGCCCTGACACTTACTGGAGGAAAACTTGTGTATAGTTGAGAATAAACAAAAAATAAGACAGGAAGAGGAAAAAGAAGATATTGGGGGCTGGAGAGATGGCTCAGAGGTTAAGATCACTGACTGCTCTTCCAGAGGTCCTGAGTTCAATTCCCAGGAACCACATGGTGGCTTACAACCCTCTGTAAAGAGATCTGGTGCCTCATCTGACCTGCAGACATACTTGGAGGTTGAACACTGGTGCAGGACAATTCTGTATCCTGTCAATCATGTTTTAAATAAATGCTGATTGGCCAGGCAGGAAGTATAGGCAGGAAAACCAGACAGGAAGTAGAGATGAGAACAGGAGATTTGGGAAGCAGGAAGCTTCCCTGGCATTCCTGCACAGATCTCCAAGGAAGCAGCATGTGTCCCTGTCCCAGCTGAGAAAAGGTACCGGCCATGTGCCTGGCATGGATGGGAACAATGGGTTAATATAACTTATGGGAGCTAGTAAGAAGCCTGAGATAATGGGCCAATCAATTAATAACCTAATGTAGACTCTCTGTGTGATTTTCTTTGGGGCTTGCCGGCTGCGGGGTACTGGGCAGGACAGTAACCCCAACAAGCCAGCCCTCGTGTTACAGAACACTGTGTACATAATAAATAAATGAATATTAAAAAAAAGAAGGGGGCCGGGCGGTGGTGGTGCACGCCTTTAATCCCAGCACTCGGAAGGCAGAGGCAGGCGGATCTCTGTGAGTTCGAGACCAGCCTGGTCTACAAGAGGACAGGCTCCAAAGCCACAGGGAAACCCTGTCTTGAAAAACCAAAAATAAATAAATAAATAAAAAGAAGGGCGTAGGATACGGTAGTTTCTGAAAAAAAAAAAGAAGATATTGACATAGACAACAATTGTGGACACAATTGACAAGAGTCTACAATTTTCACCAGGAAGAGTCTACACTGAAAGAAGTTGCCCACTTACTTATTTTACCATAAATGGATCAGGTGTTTTCTGGTGAATGACAGATGTGAAGGGTGTCATTCATGGGGTGTCACAGTGAATGATGTGTCATAAGAGAAGCGACATGAATCTATCAGTCAACTGTCAGTTTAGAAACTGAAACAATCTCGATTAAAAATTTGCCTATTCTCCTTACTAACTGCAGAACTTTAAGATTCTTCAAATTTGAGGCTCCCAACAAGTTGTGGTGTCTTAAATTTAAGTGTAATCCTTTGGTCTAAGATTACTGCGGGGATTAAAAGGAATGGCATACACAGGGCACACAGACAGTACTTACATATAGTGAAAACTGAAGCACTTCCCTCCTGTTTTCATTATGCTCACAAGGAGTAGCACACACAATTATTTGTTAGTGTAAGGCAACATAACTAGCATGGACCCAAATAAGATATTGACCAGAAATGGTAATATAATCAGCTGAGTTTATATGCACTGTGCTTCCCCTCAATCATTTCCAGCCAACTGAAGAATGTTGACCCACTGCAGTGAATGTGTTTCTAGAAAGGTAAACTCTTTGGGAGCATAACTTTATCACTCCTAAGGGAACCAGAAATGCTATGACTAAAATGAGGAATATGAGACTCTCTCATAATTGTCTTAATGTTGATCTACTAAAACAGGAAAAAAAACTGTTTATTTACTAATGATTACAGAACTATAGACACTTTAACCCTCCCCCAAGGACCCCATGCTCCCAATTTACTCAGGAGATCTTGTCTTTAAAGAGAGCCCTGAGTGGAAATGTGATCCCTCCTTCGAAATTTAGTATTTGAATTGTTCTATGTGTGGTGTTGAAAGTGATAAACGAGCTCAAATAAAATCAATCTCTTAGTCATGAAAAAACAACATTGAACTTAGGCACTGATGTATCTATGTTTTTCAATAATGTTATTGCCTATTGATATGGAAAATAGAACATTAATTCTGTAGCAATTTCTTTAGAAAAGCATATTAGACAAAATGCTTTAATCTTACATTCTCAACCCAGGAACGAATTGAAATATGGTTGCTCCTCCATTCTATACTATAGCAATTAAAACAAGTCACTGACTATAATTTGAAGTTTATGAACTTATAAATGCTCTCTCTCTATCTCTCCATATATATATATATATAATATATATATATAAAATCAGTTCATGTGGGACAAATGCAGGGCTAAAGAAACCCAACGGCATACCAAGTAAATGGTGAATGGTTTACTTACAGATTCTTTTAACATACATAGGTAGCAGCCAATAATTTGTTTCTGTATCATTTAGAGTTAGAGAAAATTATCAGCACATAAAATGTGATCAGCTACACTTTAGACTTGACTCATTTTTGCTTTAGCAACAAGTCCTTGAATTATGAAAATTCTATAAGGCAGTCAGTTTTTTTTCTCTTTCAAAACCAATTCAAAGATTAATCGGTTGGAGGCACAGATGTAAAAGATTCAGACTCCGAAGGTGAATCCAAATAATATTACAGTAATCACTTTCATTTTGCTCATCCTGGCTGGCCACTTTTGATTACTTCATGCTCCTCCCTTAAACGTGTGATCCATGACAGCACTAATTCATTAATGATGAGAGCCGATAGTTGGTTCCTCAGTACCAAATTACACCAGTGCCTTGAATTTTTACTTCCGTGTACTCTGGTGAAGACTAGTAACAGAGTCCAGCTTGACTCCTTCTGTCACTCCAGATGCATCTTCATCCTTTCCTTTCCAACCCCCTTGGCTTCTGTCACTGTCCATGAACTTGGGAGTTTCCAAACATGCTGTCTTCTCTCAGCTCCCTGTCATGCACCTCTGCCACTACTGGAATTTCTTTCCCCTCTGGGATCAATCCCTACTAGTCTTTCAGAGTTCTCCCAAAATCCTTTTCCAGGGAGATCTTTGACAAAATAAAAGTTTGTTTCCTGCCGTAGTTTTGTCATAAATCATAGCACTAACTAGTTACTTACTGTTTTTTTCTGCCCTTGACTATAAATCGTTGCGTCATTGTAGTTCTGTTGACTATTTTGAATATTAATGAAGGGCAGGAAACATTCAATCTGATGATAAGCTCAGGTATATTTTTTAAAAAGCTCCATAATAAATCAAAATATAATTAATAGGCTCTAAGCCCTTGAAGACACCCATCAATTCTAGTAGTCAGCTTATAAAATGCCTAAATATTGGATAGGTTAAAGAATCACTTATTTTAGATAAATATTATTTCTAACAATTGTAGTACAAAAAAATAGGACATTTTCCAGACTCCCTGTCTAGTTCTCAGTATTACATCTGACTTTTCCCTTTGGTAAATATACTTCTGCAAATCTTTATAAAAGACATGGTTATGGTTTTTGACATTATATCAGTTTCTTGAAATTTTTCTTAAACCAAAATATGGAAGGGATCTTCAAAAATATAATAAAAAACTTGTATCATACTATTATGTAATTATTATTGTTCATGTATCATCAGTCCACTTTTAACACACTTTAAATGTATTGCACTAAGGCTATAGAAATGAACATGAGAGTAATAAATCAGTCTTTTCATCGAGGAGTTTGTGTATTAAAGTGTATATAAAATACTGTGCAGAATATAATGAAAAGATATTAAACCCAGCTAGGAAATGCTCTCAGTTTTGCCATGCAAGTCTATTAATGAGTAGAAACTAGAAGGAACCGAGGCAGGGAAACTACCCACAGAGATAGTTTGGTAATTTCACCGGGGCAAGAACTATCATAGTCATTGATCTAAAAGGCTGCAAATGTGGTGGGTAGATTTCTGGGCAATAACCAGACCAAGGATTCATTGGGATGAAAAGAGCAGCAGCCTGGGAAGATGGTTCAGTGGTTACACGCACTTGCTACTCAATACACCTGCTTGGTTACCAGCTCCCAAACCAGGAAGCTCACAACCGCCTGTACATCTTCAGATCAAAGCATCCAAGCACACATGGCATACAATCACAAGACACAAACAGGCATCCGCACAAATAAAAGAAATAAATGAATTAGCGAAAAGTGTGCCTTGTGGAGTATGTAAGAAGTATTAATAAGCCTAATCTCTGTGTGTCTACTAATTTACATTTAGGAGATATCCAAATGTAGATATATGTTGTAAAGTGATATGCAAGTCTTGAGATTGATAGTTGGAAACCAGCCATTTGAAGCCATTCATGTTAATAAATCTCTAGGAATCTGTAGTGGAATCTTTTAATGTCTTAAATGTTGTTTATAATTGGTTCATATTAATATTCACTAGTTTTTATTTGATAAATGCATCACATGGCAGCTGCTGTTACAGTATCACACAAAACAATCTATCCACTCTAAAATATGCCCGTGTATCAATTATTCCATCCAGATAACCCACAGCTTGGCAATGGTGGCTAGGCTTGCCTTCAGTACAGTATTGTATTTTCCTGAATTTTATACAAATAGAATTATGTAAGCATTTTTTACAGATTCACTTTCCTTACTTAATAATAAACCTTTAGATTCCATGCATGACTTTTCATGCTTTCATAGGTCATTTGTTTTCATTCAACTAAAACGTCATTATTTGCATGCACTTCAGCCAGCTTACCCATTCATATATCAAAGTACTTCCTTGTTGCTTTCAGTTTGAGGTAATTATTAATGAAACTGCTACAAATACCTGCATTTAAATCAGCATAGTAAACACATAGGCCCAGATTGCTGAATTTTATGTTAATACTGGCTAGCTTCATTAAAAATTGCCAACATCCCTTTCAACATGGTTCTGTCCTTTGATGGTACCACCAGCAATGAACACAGCCTCTGTTGTTCTAGCCAGAAACTGGCATCATCTATTAGAGAGGAAAGGGGAGCTAAAAGAAGGGTCTCACGAGGTCTGTTTGCCCTGTCTCTTGTAAATGACACTACCCATCACTCCATGTGTTTCTTTGACATCTGTATACTTTCTGAAATGAGGTGCTTCAGATCTCTTGTCCATCTTTTACAATAGGTTTGTGGTTGTCTCAAAGCATTTAAAAAGTTCTTTAGATATCAACGTGTCTGGTGTGGTTTTAAAAAAGACTTAAGTCACAGGATTTCTTTGGAAAAATCAGTGACTCATTTTGGTTTGAATTTCGGGACTATAAGATTCATATCTAGGTTCTTCTACTTATATGTAAATAGCTAATTCTTCCAGAAGTATACATCAAACATATTCTCTCTCTAGTGAGTTCTTTTTATTTCTTGATCAAATATTACATGGCTAAATTTTTGGAAGACTATCGTTATTCTGCTCTGTTGATTCAAGTGTGTTCTTCCACTAGTATGTCATTGTATTGGTTAATACCTTTATAATAAATCTTTACAACAAGGTAGATTTGCTAACTTTACTCTTGAAATTATATTAACTGTGCTTAGTCCTTTGACTTTCACCATTAATTTAAAGCCAGTTAATGTGTATCAAAACTACCTTGTTAGCTTACCAAATATATAGGTCAACAGATACATATACACATATAGTGTGTGTGTATATATATATATATGTATACATAAATATATAGTTCAACACATATCTACATATATCAATATATAGTTAAACATATCAATATATAGTGTGTGTATATATTCCTAAATGTAACCTGCAAATTGTATAAATGCTTCTAGGAATGACCATTTGGTAATGGTTAATTATTTTGTGTGCTCTTTCTTGGGGAAGATTGTTTCTCCTGTACTCAGGGCTTTTCTAAGTCCACTTTGGAGTATTTGTTATGTAATCCTTGTACCCCTCATACTTATGCACTCTTGCCCTGAGACTTTATGGGGTAGATTCTGACACTTACAACACATCTGCAATTTTCCCTGAGCCATAGTTGTGGGAGTGTACATTTCAATAAGTTTTTCTTGTCCTATTGCATTACTATGTACTTCTGCTGTAAAGTCGTTTAGGAGTGGTGACAGTACTTTTTTTGCCAACTTATGGAAGAAGTTGTCTAAATATCAAACATGAAATTATCCATAGTTATTTTAATATCTTATTTAAGCAGAGAAAATTCTACTCTATTCATGTTTACTTAATTTTATCATAAACTATTATATTCTGGATATTGTTAAGTAGCTTTCGAGCTGCAATTGACATAATTTTTTCTTCTTTAACCTCTTGATATAGTGTTGATGCCATAGGTGCTTGGAATATTTATGCTACTTGCTGTACTCTGAAATTTATGTGTCTATGGTTTATTGTTTACCAATAATTTTGAAACACTCTTGGCTATTAATACTAAAATATGCTTGTGTATTTTTTATATTTTCTGTACCACCATCTAGCTCCCAAATAATTACACACAGACTTATTAATTATACATTCTTGACCAATAGCTTAGGCTTTTTGCTAACTCATACAACTTAGTTAACCCATATTTCTTATCTATGTTCTACCACGTGTCTCAGCACTTTACTCAACACAACATGTTCATTTTGCTTCCCCCGTGTCTCCTGGGTATTTTGCCCTTCTTGACTCCAGGACTCTCCCATGTATGCAATTCCCATGTAACCTCTTCCTACTTAGCTCTTGTATTAAACCAGTGAGAGCAGCACATCTTATCAGTGTACAAAAGATTATTTTACAGCAAAAATATTTCTTAATTTCTATTCCCTCTTTCTTTCCTGACTGTTATTCTACTTATATCCATAACAAACATTTTGAAATTTTTCTTGTCTTTTTGTTCATTTTATTTCTTCTTTTTCCTTTTAACTTCAGTATGGAAACTGTCCATTAAGATATCTTCCCGTTCATTGACTGTTCAGTCTATCAGTGAATCAGTGAGTCTTGAAAGCCATTGTGTCTGCTATCTTACTTTTTTAAAAATTATTTCCTCTCATTTTTTTACCTGGAGTTTCTGTTTGTAGAACATGTGTTAGTTACTCCTTTTGTTGCTGTGAATAAATACCTAATAAGAAGCAATGTAAAGAAGGAAGGATTTATTTTTTGTTCCCCATTTTATAATGGGAAAAAAACAATAACCATTCCTTGTGGGGTTTCAGGAGCTTACGGTACAGGTTGACCAAACATGTGCAACAGACCAAGAAGCACAGAGATCAAGCAAATACCAGACTAAGACTGCAACCATCTACACCTGTCCCTGTGACCCAATATCTTCTAGCTAGACATCTAAAAGTTCTCCTCACCCCTCACAGCAATGATATATTCTAGGACCAATTTTATGAAGCAGAAGCTTGTGGGAGACATTTCATATGAGAACCATAACAATATCCTTTAACCTTGTAGTGTCTGCTTACAGTGGCCGTGACGCACGCCTTTAATCCCAGCACTCGGGAGGCAGAGGCAGGCTGATCTCTGTGAGTATGAGATCAGCCTGGTCTACAAGAGTTAGTTCCAGGACGGGTGTCAAAGCTACAGAAAAACCCCGTCTCGAAAAACCAAAAACCAAAACAAAACAAAACAAAACAAACCTAGAACTTGTCCATCATAGTCCAGTAGACTCATTGTAAGTATTTTAAATGTAAATACCTGTGTTATTTCCTTTTGAATAAGGCTGTTCCTGCTTCTTATTCCTCTGTTGGAACTGTTTAAGTTCTCACCCTCAGGGATACGGCGTACTGCATCTCTCTCAGCTTCAAGTCATCACTGTTATATTGGAGAGCTGTAGAAACAGGTGGCTGATTCTAGGGTTTCCGTTGATGTGACTTAGATCTGAACCCTCTCATGTGAGCTTCATCAGGGGTATAGTTGCTATGTTTTCTACTATTTACCCATCTAGTGAATCCTAAGCTATTTCCTTGAAACTTAATTCTTGTTGGCCACCTCGTCCTTCACTCTCCTTATACAAACACAGAAGGTTGGAAACAACTAGTTTGGGTGAGAATCCCTTTCCACTGCTTTGATAAAGCTCATCTTACAAATAAAGCTTTCGTTATTGGGGAAACTCTAGAAATATTTAATAATGATTATTTCACCCTTTTGCCTAAATAACCTTGCTGGGTATATCTTAGCTGATCACTATAACATACTAAAAATTGATCCCACAAGTATTTTGAGATTCTCCTAAGTTATGGTGTTCCACTTTCATATTAATATGGACCCAGCTTCTGACAATTGATCAAAATAACTTTCCAATGGAAGATCCAGGAAGCAGATCATAAGTGTGTCTCTTTGTGCCAGCATGTGCTGGGTTAGAGAATAACTACACTTTGACACTTTGTTTTTTTCAATGGTTCCAAAAAAGCCAATGCATTTGTATATGGAATATATTTTTAATTTGTTTATAATTTAATGCATGCAAACCATGTATTTCGGTCATATTCATCCCAGTTCTTCTTTTTAATTCCTCTCAAATTGACTTCCCACTGCTGCTCTCAACTCATGACCAACCCCCCAACCCTTTATTAACCACTGAGTCTAGTTTATGCTGTCCATAGATCCAAGGCCACAAAACTATCCACTGGAGTATAATCAAGCTATGCATCAATATTGTTTTGAATGCTGTCCTCCTTTTTTTTAATTTAAGAATCACAATGATTATTTCCAACATCTTTGCATTTCAGAACTGCAACTGGATGCCTTTTCCTGTATTGTTATTTGCTATCTCAGTTTAGGAAGTTTTGTATTTACAATCTTAGCTTTTAATCTTTGCAACTATTATCTTTCTCTTTTATTTGGAGTTTCTAATAGCTTCATCATATCCTGTCTTCACTTCACCTTCTATTTCCATCACAAAAGTCATATTTCCCACAGCATTACTGTAACTATTTCCAATTAAGTCATCAATAATGAGTTTTGTCACAAATATTTGTACTCTGAGTAGTTATCTGCCTAGTTACCTCTCTGACCAGCCATGTATGGTCATTGATTCTTTGATATTTCCCTCCTTTACCTTCTACAGTATTTCATTCTGCTCTTCTGCTCCTATTTTTTGCAATTATCATGAGTCATTTATTTAAAAGAGCCTACTTTATTTTTGCTTTAAATTGGGAAGATTCGGGAGTCAGTATCGCTTCTGCCAAGTTCTCTTATTTTGTATGAACTAAAGAAATGTTATCTATTGCATAATGTCATTAGCATGGCTCTCTTCTTTCTAAAATTCTATCAAATTTCTTGTTAAACATGCCATTGGCCTTTCTTATAGACATGGCAAAATGTTCATTTTCAAGAAGAAGATGATAGTGCAGTCAATAAAATGTTTGGCTGGCAAGAATGAGATCCTCAGTTCAATCCTCGACTCAGACAGAAAGGAAGGAAGAAAGGAAGGAGGAAGAGATGGAGGGAGAAAGGAAGGAAGAAGGAAGCAAGGAAGGAAGGGAGGGAAGGAGGGAGGGAGGGATGCAGGGAGAAAGGAAGGAAGGAAGGAAGGAAGAAAGGATGATCTAAGTAGGGTAGTCTGTGTCATGATGCTGGTGCTGAGGAGGCAGGAGTGATAGCTTTGGAGAGCTTGCTGACCAGCTAGCCTAGCCAACCTGGAAAGTACTAGGCCACTAAGAGACTCTGTCTCAAATAAAATAAAATAAATTGATCATACCCGAAGAACAACACCAGAGGCTAATTTCTGACTTCTGCACATGCACACACATTGTAGGGGCAGGGTCATTTGCGAGACAACATTTCTCTTCTTAGCTCTGGCTGTCCTGGAAATCACCAT
>JAQHUG010000112.1:2922343-2955168 GCA_028555095.1 Dicrostonyx torquatus
ACACACACACACACACACACACACACGAGAGGGAGAGAGAGAGAGAGAGGTAGAGACAGAGACAGACAGACAGAGAGAGAAATGTAAACAGAAATAGATTTTCTCATGCTTTTAATCAAACTTAGGCCCAACTTGTGTTTTGTGTGTGTCTGTGTGTGCGCGCACGCGCATGCACATATGTGTGTGTGTGTGTGTGTGTGTGTGTGTGGTGTTGGTATTGCTGTGGTATTTGCTGGACTGAGCCACACTCATAGATTCGCAGAGGTAAGTACATAGCAACATGAAATCAATAGGAATTTTCTACGTCGTATATCGAAAAGTAAAACTACCGCACAGCCTATTTCTTACAAGGCTTATCTGAGAAGAGGTAGCCAAATCGCTCTGTCATCAATGTCACATCTGAAAATCTCTCTATTACTGTAATTGCCTCCACAGCTCTTTGCCACAAAAATATCCAGAATCCTAAGTATCATGTTTATCGAGTGAAAACCCCCACGGACTGTGTTGCATTTGTTACTCTGTGCTGTCTTTTGGAGAAATTTACAGTTTTTCATTTGAACTTGCCCTATCACTAACGTAGAGAAGTTTTCTTGTCACGTATTTCCACCATAATAATGGTGGGTGATTCATAGACTCATCTGATAGATTGCTTTAATTCATGAAAATCTATACATAACTTGGGTAAGCTTTTTAAAATATAATTACAGGGTATATTTGTTTCTTCCAAGAAATGATTTCTAAAGGCCTACAGTTTAAGACTAGTCATATTATTAAAGACCCAGTCTCTATCGTGTTGTGTGCTGTACAGTTCTTAAAACAGAGGACAGCTTTGTGTCCTAGGTATTCCTGACATATGCTGTAGAATTGTTTTTTTCATTCTAAAGGATATACATTGATAATTTGTCAATATTAGAGCTGAGCAGCTGGAGACTCTCTAGATATTGTTTCAGCTGGCCTACAAAGACTCTAAGACCAGTGACCATTGACTTAATGACTCTTAATTAATAGTGGGCAAGAGGTGGGCTGTTCCTTAGTGAGTTAAAGTGAGAATGGCGTGATCTTTTCCCCTCTGGCTTTAGAAGTCAGCCAGAAAGACATATATTCAAAGTCCAGGATGTCTTTAAATATTTTGTTCTCATTGAATGGCTTTGGAGCACAGGGTAAAATGACTGGATAAAGGATTCCTACCGGTAACCTGTTTAAATAAGCCTCGCTAAGGTAGGCGCAACAACAAATATCAGCAATTTGCCCATTCTGATATAATTTCCATTTTTTTGTATTTTTTCCATCAGAGCCTCTCCCCCCTGCTGTCAAGCAATTGTACAACACACCTGTACCTCTTCTTAGCTCTTTATCTCTCATTCAATGTGATAAACACACGCCGAGCATCTCCAGTGGACATAGCGTTTTATTGAAGGCTGGAAACATGACTAAGAGAAGATCTCACCCTTGTCTTCTAGGAACTCAGCTTAGAACTAAAGATTCGAGATAAAAATCATTAATAAAAGCAGAAGCATCGGGATATGTTCCCAGCTAAGATTGGCTTCTTTTTACCAGTGACCCAGTGGTCAGGGAGCCATGACTGGCAAATAATTGTTAAGACTGCAGCAGGGAAAGCAGGTCTCTCCTTGCTATTTAATTTTGCTCTTCTCCTGCATTCATTCCACAGCCAACACTAGAACTGATTATGTAACATGGTCAAATGACTGTGTCTTCGTGCACTAGGGGGATGAAAGAGTTGTTACCGGGCTTACCTTGCAGTCGTGAGGATCTGAGTTTGATGCCTGGAACACATGTTTTGAAGAGGATGACTGTGATGGTGCAATGAGAAATGTAGATGGGTGGACTCTGGGACTTGTGGACAGCTGGCCTGTCCTACCTTGCAACTTCTAGGAGACAAAGTTTCAAAAGAGGTAGACAGAATTCCAGATTATGACACCCACTGTTGTCCTCTAGTCTACACACACACACACACACACACACACACACACACACACACGCACACCAAACAAGTTGTCCATTAATTTACTACACACCTCACTACTTGTCAGAAATTTTCAACTGTCTTATCCATCTTTGGTGCCATATTGTAACAATGAATATTTTATGAGTCAATCACTAACCATATACTGGACACACGCAAGATATTTAACAAAAAGAAGGGAAAAATGAAACTCTGTTTTGGGTGCTATTCAAATATCTATTCCACATTCTTTTTTTTTTTTTTTTTGGTTTTTCGAGACAGGGTTTCTCTCTATTCCACATTCTTAGCCTTCTCTCTTTCAAAAAATATTTCCTAATTATCTTTGCAGGAAAGTATGTGCCTGTTTACACACACATCACACACGCACAAGTGTGTTTAAAATAGATACGTATAATTAAGGAAAGTCAGTGATTTGGGTGTTTATATTGCAGTTCGCATATAATTCTATTGGAGACGAGCCCATTGGAAATGGAAGTTGGGTGCGCTACTTTAGAATTATAGAGTGACCACAGGATGAGGGGCACAGTTCCAGGTACTTCGTTTTCTTCCTTATCAGCGGAGTTTTTCAATCAACCTAATCTAGCGGAACATTTCTCCTTGGTGACTGAGATATATGTGCAGGAGACAACTTTCCCTTCACCGAAAGAAATAGGTTTAACCCCTTTGCTTCTCGATTTTTGCACTTTGGGAGAAAAAGCGAGTTTCCCATAAGGCATTTTCAGGAGGCAAGAGATGAAATCTGTGTGGAAAATCAAGAGGAAGCGATGAGAAATTACATCACGTTATAAGTCTGACTACCTACAGATAATTTTCCTCCAGGAAAAGACTGGAAATTTTACTGTACAAAGGAATTTGCAAAGTCAGCAGCAATTGCTAACAGTCTTTCCTGCTGCCGACATCATTTTTCCCACCCCAATAATAAGGGATAGTTTGGACCCATTCCTACTTTTGTTGAATGCTGTCCAATTCTATCGTCTTTCTCCTACTTTCTCTTCCCATTTGAGAGGTGATTGTGTGGCTGGTAGAATATGATGAATCACTTCAACAAGAAATATGTGGCATCTGGTTAAGCTCCTCTCTAGCATATAAATTAAGCATGAATGACAACCAGGTCAAAAAAAAAAAAACCTGCCTTTGAAAAGGGTCCCTGTGTGGCAGGTAAAAAATCAAGTCTTTTTATTCTGTCGGCAGAAGGTCTCTCTCTCTCTCTCTCTAAGCTTTACTTCAGAAGAGTACATCATTTTGCCACCTCTCATAAAAACCATTTAAAGTAGAGATTGGGGAGAGGAAAACAGAAAGATGTGTTTAATAACTGTGCTGATGAGGGCTGTTAGGAGAAACCAGAGGGCATCAGTAACCCTGAAAGACCCCACAGAGAACACTAAAAGAACTCACGGAAAGAAGCAGTAAGTAAAATATAGGTATGGAATTAATATGTGACATAGTGGCATTTTTGCATTTAAAAAAATATCCCAACTGAAAAAAGAAGAAATGAGAAGAGATATGATTTTCTCTTTCTACTTTAAGGGTTATTTTTCCAGGTTGGAAGTTTTCCCTTTCCTTTTTTGTTTTCTTTTGTATTTCTGCAAATCTATTTCGTGAAAGAGGTCACATCCACATTATCAAGATTTGATTTTTGGAAAATCATTCACTTTGCTAACTACTCTTTCCTGTGACAGACCTGTCGCCTCTGTGTAGAAATGTAATTCCTGTCATGGGGAAGCCTGCCAAGAACAGAAACAGCTAGTAGGAGAAGATTCTCCAACATTCCACATGATGGCAGAAGATCTTTTCCTTATTAAGTAGTCTGAGCTCTTTAGGTTTGTATTATTCTATTAAACATGGAAAGATTAGCAATCTTCCATATTCTCTAAGCCATTATAGAGTAAATTTTTCTCAGAACAAACCAGAAAGAACTATGTGTTTTCCTGTGTGAAAAACAAACAGCCTGAGTGTGTGTGTTGGGGGTGCATTTTCTTTGGGGGTGCATTTTCTAAATAATGGCGAGGTTTTGAAAAGTGCTGGTCAATGTCCTATTTCAAATGCAGTAACTTAAAGCCAGTTTCTGAGTGTCAATGGTTATTTTTTCCTATTTATTGCTTCCAGTCACAGCATAACCTAGGAATGCACCAACTACTTTGTACAAGCCCATGTTAGATGGAGAAGATATTCAGGAGCCTTTTTGTGAGATCTTTCTTTGGTTTGCAGTGGTTTGCAGTGTGGTCCAATGAGATAGTTGCCTCTTGCTCCAAACCAGACTTTCATCTAATCCAGACATCCTGTCAACTTTATAAAAATGCGTGTACGTCATGTCTTGTTTGGACGGAGAACAGACGGACTCTAAAGCTAAGGTTCTCTACAATTTATAGCCATATACCACACCTTTTTTATGCTTTTCCCTGCTCCTTTCATATTCCACTTGCTTTATTTCTTTTTTTTATTATTTCTTTGCTTGTTTTACGGAACAAATCTTGGGGAGATAAAGAACCATGCTTATGGATTCACCAGTTCATAGACTTGCACATCTCCTCAAGCTCAAGTGTGGTCATCGCTCACATTTTGTGGTAATGACGGCAAAGCTATACATGGTTCATTATAGGACACGCTTATGTTAGAGAAGTAGGGTGCCCATTGCAATAGGCGTTATTGCTTTTGACAGAAATGACTCTAGGGAAAAGATTGATTTTGTCTCTCAGTTTCGAGGAGATTTGGCTTCATCCTGCTAGGAAAAAGCAGTGATGAGAGGGACAGCCCATGTTAGGACAGCCCACATCAGGACGGTTGGGCCCACATTAAGATCCAGAAGCACTAGAACCTTCCCAAACCTTGACTTTCCTCATCAAGAAGTTCTACTTTCTAAAAGCTGCACAGCCTTCAAAAGAGCTCCATATGCTACAAACCAAAGATTCAAAGCAAGAGCCTATATAAAATTATTCTGTCCATAAACTGTAACACACAACTTCCTATGTATGATATTAACAACAAACTATTAGATGAACAAACCTTAGCCAATGATTTACCTTGATGACTTCATCTAACTATGAGAAGAAACAAGCCTAAGATAGTAATATTTTCATATTGCTTTTAGATCTCTGCCCTGTATTCCTATGTCCATTATGACATTTAATCCTCAATGTTCCTTAAATTCTATTAGTTACATTTCTGCAAATTATCTAACAGAACATAAGTCTTATTTTTATGTTTATAAAGCCATTAGAAAGGACAAAAAAGTAAAATAAGAAATTCTTGTTCCTGTATCTAGAATATCTGTCAAAGAAAATAAAATCTTGATTTGAAATAATAGCATTTAAAAGAGGCTTTTAACTACTGACCAAGTTTGTCTTCAAAGATTTTCATAGCGGGGCTCAAGCTTTTCCCAGAGCCAGATTGCTGGGTAATGGCAATGCCACCTTAGGGATGGCAGATGGAGGGGCAGGAAGAACAGCAGCACTCCTCAAAGGGCGGGTCCAGCCTGAATACCACTCACAGCTGGGTGCATGCTCTCAGTTCCCTGACACAAGTCAAGGTGTGGGTAGATTTGCAAAATGATGCAAAACTTATTATTAATTATAAAAGCATGACCTACAGCTTAGGCTTATCCCACTAGCTCTAATAACTTAAATTAACACATTTCTGTTCATGTACATGTTAACTCCTAGCTCTTACCTCCCCTCCTGCATGTCTTGTTCCCTCTGGCTGGAGACTGTGCCTTTCTTCTTTCCTGTCCCCAGAAGTCCCATCTAATCTCTTCCTGCCTACCTAATGGCCATTCAGCTCTTTATTAAGCCAGTCACAGTGAGACATCTATCTTCACACAGTGTGAAGGGATATTCTGCAACATCAAGATCTACTATGATGTTTAGCATTACTTTCCATGCACAGATATTTTACTTCACAGAGATTTCATTTTACCGAATGTCTACCTTCTCATCAATCCCAATTTTAATCTCCCTGATTGGCACCAAAAGATGCAATCAATCTTGGTGAGTTTTCCAGTGACAGGTGAGAATCCCTAAATGCAGTAAAAGAGGTAGTCATCTCTAGCATCTCACCCATGAAAGAAAAACCCTTGGCATCATCTTTTCTTCAATGCATATGTTACATTTCAAACAAGAAGTAAAAAATAAGTCATTTTACTATAATAGAATTTTGAATGGTTAAGTGATGATTTCCCGTGTAAAATAGTAGTTTATTTGACACAATTGTTGTGCGTACTCTACTAAATGTTATCTTGACAGATAATCCATGTGACAAATTATTTGTAAATATAAGAATTAATGCTAATTTTAAGTTTAACAAATCTGAGTGTACTGACATTTCAAAAGAGACACATTTTCTCTATGTACCTATGCAATAGTACAAACACTAAAAAATTCACTCAGTGTTTATGTTTTCATGTAAATGACAAGGAACTCATACAAGTCACTTTGATAAGTGAAGCCTGAAGATCGAAGCTACAGTTCATCAAATACTCTGAGTTTATTGATTGAGTTAACTAAAGAAGTTCCTTTTATTTTTTTGTAGACTCTTACAAGTCAAGGCTTTGCACTTTGTTCCATCCACTCCAAGACCCTAGGAATATTGTAGAGAAATGTGTAAGAGCTAAAGGATAAAGAAGAGGGCTGAAAATGCTACTTTCTAGGGTTACTGAGCCATGGCAATCACTAACTCTCAAAAGATATGGATGGTTGCACTGTTTCTACACTAGAATATATCAATCAACAGCGAGATGGGGTGGAGGAAGTGATTCAGGGGTCCCTTTCCCTCACTCATGGATTGATTCAGAGAAAGAGAAAATCATCACCTACAGCTGTGTAGCCTTGGTGACTCCAAAGGGCTCCAGTGGATATTCCTAATCAATGGCCAGAGTTGGCCCTGATTAACTAAATGTGTTCTCTGTGAAGCCACAAGTCATGAGGAAAGACACAGGAGGAAAGATGGAGAGTAAGCAAGCCTGGGAGGGAGAAAGAAGAGGAAGAGAGAGTATTCACAATACATTTGAAGATGGATGCTTAGAAGAAATCTCACATAAACATACATTGTATACATATATGAAATTGTCAAAAAAGAGTTCTAACAATAAAAAATTAAAAATATTCTCTAAATGGTCTATACTTTTTAAACTAGTGATTCTTAAAGATTCAATTGCCAATGTGACTAATATTTTCTTTTGAAGAAAATGTAGCCCAGGTTCCCCAATGTATGATTTGCTCTGATGAAGCAGAAGGGTAATGGCAGAAGAGAGGCTGGAACTCAAATCCCTCAACTCCAGGCAAATTCTTTTCTCACTTGATTATTTGCAAGTCCATAATTTGAGGCCATTCCCAAGCTGTCATGTTGATATATAGATTTATAGAACTTAGAAAAATGTACGGCAAGCCATGAAAAACTAGGGGAGAAACAACTACAAAAATCAATCTGTCACTTTAGAACATAGTTTTATTTCTGCAATATTAATACAAACATTCTTAATGGAAATAAATTTTTAAGGAGATAATTGTCAGGCAGAAGGTTAAGGGAGGTCAGCTTACTGTATATATATATATATATATATATATATATATATATACACACACACACAGTAATACATATATATACAGTAATACATATATATATACACACAATACATACATACATATATATGTAATTGCTTTGTTTAAAATAGAATAAATATCAAACTAAAGACAAGAAATCGAAAAAGGAGCTGAATGTATTGAATTTTTTCTCAATCTACTACTTGCAATTAGAAAGTACATGTATGGAATATATTTGATGGCAGACACTCCATTTTCATGATTAAAATTTTAAAGGATTACTATTGTTACTTATTTGACCATTTTAAAAAATATTTATTTATTTATTATGTATACAATATTCTGTCTGTGTGTATGCCTGCAGGCCAGAAGAGGGCACCAGACCCCATTACAGATGGTTGTGAGTCACCATGTGGTTGCTGGAAATTGAACTCAGGACCTTTGGAAGAGCAGGCAATGCTCTTAACCACTGAGCCATCTCTCCAGCCCCAACTTTTTATTTATTATTGTTTCATGAATGTATGTGGAGGATGATGCTTTCACTGAGTCCATGTAGATGTCAGAACAAGCTTTCAGGTCTCAAACTCAGGTCGCCAGGTTTGGTGGCAGTCTTTTTGACCTGCTGAGCTGTATTGCTGGCCCTATGTCCAATACGTTAGAATGTAGTTGTAAGCAGATGGCTCCATGCCTTTTTATAAGCTTAATTAAGTAGTGAGAATCTCACATGAAGTCTTGATGGCTCATGCCTGTAAGTGACTGGACAACACGGCAGTAAGGATTTTCATGTCTACTTTATATGTAAATATATTTACATATTTACATATCTACTTTATATTTCCTGCTATATTTACTAAATCAACAATATCAGTACAAGGTCTCCCTTTGAGAGACTGCTTTTCACTTGCTTTAAGTAAGACTTTACAAATACATCATTATGTATTTATATTTTTAATTTATATATTTATTATGGAGAAGTAGATATTTATCTGATAAAAGGCATTATTAAATGCACCCTTAATAATATTCTGCTATACTCACAGATTTGTGACGTTTTCAACAGTCATCTGAAACGCTTCTTCCTTCAGCAAATGGGAACAAATACAGAGATCCATATTGTTCAGAGAATGAGAGACCTTGTAGCACTAAGCCCAGAATGGAATGTCTCCACCAAATCTCTCCCCTCAGGGCTCAGGGAACCCTGTGGAAGAGGAGGTGGTAAGATTTAAGAGGCAGGGTGATGGTGGACACCAGAGAAACAGGGCTTCTTAATCAACACACTTGACACACAAATGCACTCACAGAGACTAAGGCAGCATGCCCAGGGCCTGCACATGTCTCTACCAGATGGGGTCCTAGAGCTGAAAGGAGGAGTGGACACACACCCCTTCCCTAGTTCAGAAGCTATCTCCAATTGATAACCATTTGTAAATGAAAATGTAGTTTTTTCGCAGGGAGGCTCGCTGAGAAAACAAACTTCACTTTAGGGTAGGACGCATGCACAACACCTTCGCATCTTCGCAGGTTCTCTGTCTCAGAATGTGGTGTCGGGACACCTTTTAAACCTTACAAATCATTTGTATATATTTTATAGCTTCCAGGTTTATGGGATATGTATGTATACAAATGTGCTTCTGAGACTATATCCGTTCCTAGTGTCTTTTTCTTTTTTCTTTTGTTTGTTTTTCCATCTTCTGATTACTTTGTTTTATCTTTTATATTGCATTTTATTATTATTCCTTAGATTCCTGTTTATTTTCTAAGGTGAGACAAAAAAAAGTGTGGATCCGGATGGGAGGGGAGGCAGGGAGGAACTGGGAGAAGCAACAGAGGGGAAACTGCAATCAGAATGTATTGTATGAAAAAAATGCATTTTCAAACAAAGGTGAAGATGTCAGAGATTTATAAAACAGTAGTTATTCCAAAAATCTTCATTATACCCTCCGTTTTCTCACACAGTAGTTATTCCAAAAATCTTCATTATACCCTCTGTTTTCTCACACAGTAGTTATTCCAAAATCTTCATTATACCCTCCGTTTTCTCACACAGTAGTTATTCCAAAATCTTCATTATACCCTCCGTTTTCTCATGTTTACTTCATCACATACTGGCTGTTTTCATGAATGTATTCTCATGAAGTACAGCAGTGCAGAAAGGAATCCTGTAAACCTGTGAGCATTTAAACAATGTTTCCAGCCTTATTGAATTGGGGGTTAGAGGACTCATTTGCTTGCTTTTGGGGTTCTTTTAATAAAGGTGCATGGTCCAAATATTTTGAGCGGGATCAATACATAGGGGAAGCAAGGAACTCTAACCTTTTCATTAGATTTTGACAGAAATTTGAGGTTTTGAACTTTCTTCTAAATATGTATCTATCTATCAACTTATTTATTGGTGTAATTGTAAATATGTATGTGAATGAGCTCCTGTTGTGGTGTACCAGTGAAATCCGAGAGCAACCAATACGAGTTGGTTCTCTTTCACCACTCAAGTGGAGCCCTCCAGGTTGGCGACAAGCACCTTTACCAGCTGAACCACCTTTCCTAATATTGTAAGCCACATTTCCTAAAGAATAAGCCAGAAAGTAAATGATTTCTATGTAAAATAGATTCACAGTACGGCTACTCATTTTGCAAGAACTAGTACATTTCAATTGGACTTTGATTTATAAATTGCATGTGCACATAGTATGAAGTATAGCTGTATCTTTCTTGATAATATTCACCTTTTCTAAAACTTATCTTTGGCTATCATTGCAAATGTGAGAGAATGTACATTAAATTATTTCTGTTAGCATTTAGATACTTTGAATATAACTCACCAAACACATATTGAACAATCTACAATGGAAGAAGAACCTCAAAAAAAAAGAAAGAAAGAAAAGTAAAAGAGGTAATAAAGATGTCGAGAGAGCAAGGGAAAAGAGACAGAGGTCAAAAGAAGGGAAAACTTTAAGATATAGGATATTTTAGTTTTAGGTAATTAACTAACTCATTCTCTCCCCAAATGGTTCTCCATTTTCCAATAGCTGTCTACTGTCTATAGCTTATCACCAGGGGTTGGGGTCTGGAGATAGCTACAGCATCTTCTCGGGGATTGATCAGCATGAACTTTTGCGGGTACCATTACTTGAGTTATTACAAAAATTAAAAGAGGAGGGAGTTGTAAGGGGATATGGTGGGTGTTCTGGGGGGTTATGGAGAGAGTCAAAGGGAAAACTGAGAGCACACATGATTATATCTCCTTGTATATATGAATTAAATTATCAAAAATAATGGGAAAATTCAAAGATGTATCACATCTTTTTCATCATAGAGCATATTGCAGAGAACTGAGAACTGAAATCTTGTTTTTGGTGTTATTTCTATTTTCTTCTATTTCTCCCCTTGAACAAAGATATTGATATTTACTTCTTCTTGCTGTCTAAGACAGATCCTTGGAAATACATTTCCTCTAGTTACTTGATTCTGAAATGCAGTCAATGTAAGAGGTTTAATACAATTATGTGTAAAATATGTATGAATAGGCCTTGAAGCCTTAAGACCTCTTTTTAAGTAGTATATGAACACAGAATCTCTGTTCTGTGTGAGTTGCATTGACAACTGGTGGCCAATTTTGACCGACTATATTATTTCTGTGTTCTATCGCAAGGTAGATAAGCCAAGCATGAGGGCGAAGATCAGAAGTTCAAGACCATCCTCTGCTGCATAGCAAGTTCAATCCAGTCTTACTACTTCAGGTGCTACCAAGAAAGAAAATAAAAACAAAAAAAAAAGAGGCTGAATGACCAGTTTTGATACAGCTGAGCTTAGCTTAAATCTAAATCAGCATCAGCTTTTAGAGCAAATTCTATCTTGTGATAAAATACTTGTTTCTACTGATTCATAAAGCTCATTTTAGGTCATTTATTGTGATTATTACTCTCTCAATTAATATTACTATTTTAATTCATATTCCTCCCCAGGTTTGCTGACATTTGTATGGGTCTTGACTGCTAATAATATACCAGGTAAGGAGTTAACATCTTTACAAAATCTCCCCCTCAGCATTGGTCAATTCCTGATAATACAATGTCCTTCATCTTTTCAAAATCGCCAGCTTCCCACTTTCCTTCATATGTGTCTCTGTAAATTTTCTTCGTAAATTGTAAGGATTGGTGCTATCCACCTCACATTTCTTCACCTCTTTTATAACATGCTTATCAGCTAAAGAGTTAAAATGGGAGTCTTTGCCCTTCTTCCCCAAGACGATTAACAAATCCATAGTCAGCATGTGACAAAAGGTATGTGTCAAAATTCTCTTTTTTGCTCCTGAGTATCTTATCTTATTGTCTCATGTCATTTGCTGACAAATTCTTCTATGTTGAATTGACCTTCACACAATTGTAAAATGATCAATTTCCCCAGTATTTAGGGTTCTCCTAATTGGCTATATAGTTTGCTAATCAAGGATTCTGTCAACACAGCAGAAGTGTTAAGCATAACATTAATTTTTAATGACTTAGAGTACCAGTGTACAAGATCTATGCAGTTGCTCTTCTGCTCACACACATAACTCCGATAAATATGTTTGAAGCAGGATCTTTAATTACTGGCTTCAGGGTCTGTATTTTTAAGTTATTGATATACTGTGTGCTTAATATTGCTAATACAAAATGATCACTTTGTGAAGAACAGTGAGCTTCCTTTTTATTTCTTCTTCAAGCACAAGTGTTTAAACAGGGTAACTAGTAACGCACGCATCTATAGAAGGAATTGTGGAAATGCTTCTCTTCCTCTAATTCCTTTTCAGATCATTGGGCAATAAGGGATGTCTTTCCGAAAGACTTGAACTGGAAAAAGATTTATTTGAAGTAACAGTGCTAGGGACCTAACAGACCATGGAAAAGTGTTAGAACTACAAAATAACATTTAAAGATGCATTGGCTTTGGGAAATCATCCCCAATGATGCTCTGAAGACAATTATTGTATAGGAAAATTCCCATACATGACTGTGACTCCCAGTAATCTTGTGAATATAAACATTTGCATGTGCTTTTACTTGCTGATTATCTATTAGTTCAGCATGTGTTAACATACATAAACCATACTCATACTTCAATTGGAGTAATTTATCAATTACTAAGTATAATAGACTAAAAAATAACATGACAGCACCAAAATAAATGTTCAAATTATATAGTAAGTGATATAGAAATACTTATCTCTCATTGGGAAAAAATTTAGATACATTTTTATTCTAGTACTAGTAAAATATTAAAGTTTCTAAGTATATATTAAAATATTGTACATTGAATGAAACATTTGACAAATAAGCACACATTATCAAACTCAAGCAATATTACAGAGCTATTTGGGAAGGATACATTTCAAAAATGAAAGCGGTGTGAACTGGGGATAATAAATTGCCTTGATGAATGATAACTAACCCTCTTTCATATGTTGTGGGTCTGGCAGTCATACCTCTATCCTATTCTTTGGTGACCGAATACAGGTCAAGATTATGTGTTAATCATGTCCCATGCATGGCAGTCACTTCCAAAGACACATATCATCTCTCCCAATGAAATGCCCAGTTGCCCCATACAGGGCTCTCACTTCCTTGCTTTGCAACATATAAAATTAACTCCAAAGAAGGTGAGTAGCAAGTGACAAAGGTATAAACAAAGAGAATGGAGGGAAAGACCACAGAAGAGAAAGAGACAGCTGAGGGGGAAGGAAAAGGCAAGGTATCCTCCAGGTAAGGACCACAGAGATGGCTCAAATGATAAAGGCACTTGCTGGAAATCCAAGTTTCATCTTCCTAGTGGGAAAAGACAATCTATGCTGGAGGTTTTCTGGCTTCCACGAACACCATGGCTTGTGTGCTTCCTTCCACCCAACAATAATAAACAAAAATTAGGAGAAATAAGTAAGAAAAATAAAACATAAAACAAAAAATCTCTTCCAGTTGGGACAACTAATGAAAAGGTCGTGGAAAGGTCTCAAGTACTCTTTTTAAAAAAAATGTCATTTGTAAAGTTTAAGAGCAGAGACTGGGATGGACCAGACAGCCTTTCTCTTAAGGGAAATGAAAAAGCACAATGATGAGGAGGCTCAGTTAGGGTACAGCAGGCCGTCACACAGGTCCCTTTGCTGATACTCATTTGCCTGAGACATTGCACTCAGGACACCACAGCTTTGTGGATGTCTGGACCATCTCAGGCGCGTACTTAGGTTTAGCATCTGCGTCCCACGGTGTCATTCTCGTTTGCATCAGCTCCCTCCAATCCACACATGAGCAAGGAAGAAAACTTCAATTTATTGTATTATTATTTTTTTCTACATTCTCATGAGAAGCAAGCTTGGTATAGCATTCCTAAGACTTTTCTTTTTTCTATTTTTCTTTCCAGAAAGGTGGGAAAAGCTGTTAGCATGAATAATCCACAGCCCAACTCTCATAACATGAGTATTATGGCCTGGCTACTTTCCAGCTCTACCATGATAGAAAAAAAACACCCTCCAGTTTAATAACTAAATTAATTTTTCCTCCCTCAACAGCATGTGCAATTATTAAAGTCAGAAAGATCTTGGCAACCTCTTGCGCTGGTAAATAAAACGTTGCATTCACATCGTATGATTAATTAATGTTCCTGATTTCAGGAGATATGAAATCGCTTTACATTCCTTGTGTTACTGAATAACCTAACTGCATTATTTCTCAGGCTCTTTTCGCATTCACACAGTTAAATCACAAGGAACAAACCGCAAAAGCTTCACTTTATTCTGCATTCCTATGCGAGTAACAGAAAGCAAGATTTGAGGAAGTTCACAAAAGAGAAGGAGAAAGGTAACTCCAAAAACAGGGAGAAGGAAGAGAAGAAAGGTTTATCTGAACTCACCAGTGGTGCCAAGCAAACCAAGCCTTTTAACTTCTTGTTTGCTTATGGTGTGCAGTGTTGTTAGTAATCTTATCCACAAGTGAGAAATGGTAAAAATAAAATAAAATAAACACAGTACCCAAGAGTCAAGAAACATACCTATGAAAACCTTAGATGCTGTAATCTTTGGGTCCCTGTACCAGCAGCCACAAACTCTTCAGGTTCTGAAAACCACAAGATCTGACACTGGAGTCACAAAGGAAGATACTGTCAAGCAACATGTTCATCCCTTGTTTGTGGAGTCTGAATCTAATAAGAAAATTGCACATTTTACCTTCTATTGAGGTGCCATGAATATTGCAATAATAATAATAACAAATCATTATTACTGTACATTTTTTTCAAGTTCAGTATTGAATGATTAAAGTTATACATTTCTTCCCAAAATAGACAAATGATTATTATGTATTTAACTATCATTTCAAATTATTAAAACAGAAAGTCAGTTACCATATTTGGAGGTAACTGTTTGCTCTCTCAGTAGACCTTCAAACCCCAAGAGCATCTGGGCTTGAGGGCAAGACTGGTACCCATGACAAGAGCCCAACGGATCAGAGGACTATCACTTTGTGTCCCTTGACTAACCTTCCCGATTAAAGGTTAATAGAAAAAAAAACATGAAGATTTAAAAAAATAGGACAATTCAGGTGGTCATGACATACACCTTTAATTCCAGCACTGGAGAGGCTAGGACAGGATGATCTCTGTGAGTTTGAAACCAGCTGTGGTCTACAGAGTGAGTTCCAAGACAGGCAGGGCAGTTACACAGAGAAACCTTGTGTCTCAACAAACAAAAATATGAAAAACATAAAAAATCTCCAAAAACTGGACAGTGATTAGTTGCCAATGTATATTCTGTTAAAGAAACAAGATGCAGTTTTATTTTTAAGTCACTCTCTTTCAGTGTCTATTCCCAGTAAGATCTGTATAACAGGAAGTCTTCAAACAATGTTTTATCTTTACCAAAAGGCATTGTTCTCAAAAAGAAGAAAAGGAACACCTGTAAGTCATGTAAATGTAGTAGACATTGACATTTCTGGATACTTCAGAAATAGATTGAATAGATATTAAGAATTCTGAAATCACAGGGCCCCACTACTTGGACCTAAATGTTGCTTTCTACCTAAATCCTGGAATACTGATGAAGATCATTGAATTGACCTTAAGGTAATTGATAATGCTTATGCAAGAGAAACATGATTCTCCCAGAAATCGTGACATCGCCACTCCCCTACTCCCATGTCTGAGTTAAGTAAGCATATGAACATGTGTTCATGTGGAGGTCAGAGGTCAATGTTAGGTGTTTTTCTCAGTCACTCTCCACCTTTCATTTTGTAACAGATCTGACTGAGCGTGGAGGTTTCTTGTTTGACGATGTTGGTAGCCAGCAAGCTCTGTGATCACACTGTCTCTGTCCCCACCAAGCACTGGGGTTATTACAGATGTTCAGAATTATATATAGCTTTTACATGGGTGCTGGGGATCTGAACTCAGGTCCACAAACTTGCTCAGCAAGCACTTTGTCTTCTGAGCCACCCCTATTCCTCAGTTTTAAAATGTGCCTTGCGTTAATGTTTTCAATTTCTCCCAATCACAACATATGTCGCCTATCTTGTTCCTGAGATGTGGAGCTTAGTATGTTTCTGCAGTTTTGCTAAAATATTTGAAATATTTGATGTATTTGTATCCATCTGGATTTTAATTAAATGCAGAAATAAGTGTATAGTCCAGAATTTAACACTTATTTTCTCCTGGTGTTTAAAATTTTGCACGATCTTTCACAAACAAAACCAAGGGAACATTCTAAGATTATTTAACACTGTGTCTAGAAATGGATCCATTTTCATCTTCAACCCAGATTTTCCTTATCACATCAACACAAATTGGTCTATTCTTGAATGTAACTCTTTCTGCCATACGTTCTTGCTATTAAGAATGTTTTTCTTATTTTACAGGAGAGCTGAGAAAACCAAGTGGGATGGAGCAGCCTCCACTACCTGGGTAAATAAAGCATGCTAAAAATTCATGAGTTATGATTCTACCTACAAAAACAATGAAAATCCCATATTCAGGAGTTTCTCCTGCATCTAAACCAATAGCACAGTCTGTCAAATTGGAAACAAGATATAGAAAATAATTCTGTACCAAAATTTGCTGTACCATCCGTCATTTCTCTTTTCCAGAAAAAACGCCTTCAGTATGGCATGTATAATGCTGGTCCCAATATAAAATCATGATATTTCTTATCCACGGAACAAAAGTGGTTCTCAAAAATTATTTTGACTAATTTCATAACTTATATTAGCACTATGAAAACTCATATATGGTTCCCAGTCAACTAAAAAAATACAATGCACCTTAAGAATATACATTCAAAAATAAAATGAAGATTCATTGGAGAGAGCACTTCTCCCTTTGGTATTCAGAGAGCATGAGCTTGGAATTGGCTTCACCTGCCACTGGTGATTAATTTGCTATTTCTTCCAATGTCTCACTTTGATTATTAATGATAATGATTTGATTTATGAGTTCCGTTCACTGAATATTCTCAATTTCCAAAGATATACTCTTTACAGAAGGCGAAAAATGAGAAGTGTGTGGGTGAGCAGGGAGGGCTATTGGTGAGATGGTGACTCAGGTAACAAAATGAAGCATTATTTCCCTCTAGACACCAGTTCAAGTCTGTAGTTCCATGATTTGCTAAGGTGCACAAGGAAATCTAAAGGCCAGAGCAGAGATATGCTGTAAAATGAATGAGAAAACTCCATCATGATCCCACCTCTGTTCCGAGGGCTTGTCTTTTTCTGTGCTGTGGAAATGAACAATATTTGAGACCAGTAGGCCTGGATTTTTTGCACATAAATGATGACAGGTAAACCCTTCCATTTGACTTCCACATTAGCATAGAGTCATTACGCATATATTAAGGCACTGAAATTTTTACGGCTCTATGAAAAGATCCCGTTCTCAGGATAGCATTTCATAGACTTAGCACAATGAGCATGGTGATGGGCAGCAGACGGCGAGCTTAGAACACCGAACTCTGCCATGACGATTCATCATTGATAAGGGAGTAGAAAGTATTTATCAATTTTCATAATTGCCAAAGGATATCAGGAATAATTGATTTCTAAAGAAAGCTACAAAGGCTCTCATGTTCCTTTAAAAAAAACTTCTAGGAAAACTAGAGTAGGGGAAACATAATTGTCCAGATTCTATATTTGTAAGGGGAACTGAGGACCTTCAAAGATTCTCAATCGTTAAGCTGTGTGAATATCCACAGAGGTTTATGAGCCTCGATTCCCAAGAATTTCTCAATAAAAGTCTTAATAGTATTTAATGTTACTGTTATAAACTTTCCACAAGCAGAATCTCACGTTTATGTTCTTGCTGATTCCTCGCAATGAATAATGAGGTAAGTGCTGCTTTCTGTTTTTAAACTTAGCACTAAGGCACAGAGAAGTTAGGGAACTTCTGCATTACACAGGAGACATGGGATGATGACCTAGAAGGTGGTTGTAAGTTCCTGCCCCTTGTTTCATGATGGTTTTGCCACCAACTGTGAGTCACTCAAGGTCAGGTCTTGTCATAGTGAATGAACTTCATCTCTCGTTGGCAAAGGAGCAATCTGGCTCTCGGAGAGCTGATGTTGAAGTGGTAGCTTTTAACCTCACTGACTAGCTGGTAGCTGATGTTGAATATGACACTGACTCACACCCTAGGCTAGGACCCTTCAGTGTCCAGAATGTATCAGATCATGGTCCTGCTAGAGTTTCTGTACCTAGAACTTATCTAATATGTATGGGAAAAGATAAACCGGGTTTGTAACTAACCATTTGTTTTCACAGGAAGGGTTGTTCAAAACCCAGATGCACTTTCTCTGACACTGATTGGCTGAATTGTGTTTGACTCTTATCAAATCTGCATTTTTAATCAAGCCTACCAAAGACCCTAGAACCCTTCTAAGTCATCACCTAATCAAGTCAACCAAAGACCCTAGAACCCTTCTAAGTCATCGCCTAATCAAGTCAACCAAAGACCCTAGAACCCTTCTAAGTCATCGCCTCTTCACCTCTCCTTGAAGCATCTCTTCTGCATTGAATTAGGAATTTTCTCCTTCGTCTTCTCAAAGGGCAGCCCTTCTGCTCCTTGTTTCAAGCACTTATAGATACACTGATGATTCCCACATGGATTTCTCTCACTGTTTTCTGGATTCGTGTGCATCTGTCCAGTGAGCAGCTTCATCTGTATGTCAAAATGGAGTCACACACCACAATTCCACCAGACACAGCAGTGTTCTCAGTGTCTTCTGCTTGTATTCTACTTTATGGCACTCTTGCCATCTAGATCTCATACCCCTTTCCCTCACGACCTACATCAAATCAATCATATTTCTGAATTCTATTCTGCTTGAGTGTGTGTGTGATTTATGCATCTGTGTGTATACATGTGTATGGGGACATGTGCTCATGTACGTGCATGGAGGGTAGAGGGGGAGTCGGGGTGCCCTCCACCATCATTATCTACCTTATTTCTTCGAATCAAGATCTTTTACTCATGTACATCTTACTATCTTTATCATCATCGTCATCATTATTGCTAAGCCAGCATCTAACAAGGCCCAGCAGTTCACTTGCCTCCCTGCCTCCATCCTCCTCCTCTGCTGGAGGTGCAGACACACACAGCCACACCCAGATTTTCACAAAGGTGCCAAGATTTAAACTCGGGCCCTTACACTTGGGCAGCTAATGTTCTTCCTCCTTAAGCCACCTACCTGTCCTCTGTGAGTCATATTTAGCTCTCAACTTCATCTTATCTTCTTCATTCTGACAACAAATGACACAACTTCAATCCTCAGACTCTTTCTTGGATTGGAGGATGGGCCCATTCTGGTACCCCACCTAAGCACATTGCCATTGCTCTACCAAAATACCTGAGTAAATCAAACCTACAAGGTAGTCTTCAGCTTATTGCTTGACAGAATTTAGTTCATGGCCATGGTAGAATAGTGGTAGAAGGCTGTGGGAAGGTAACATGGCACACACCATACCATCCAAGAAGCAGAGTACACCTATGATGGCTGCTTACTCCTCCCTTCTCACTCTACTTGAGTCCTCAATCCTTGGCTTGGTGTCCCCCATGTTTTGGGAAGATCATTCCTCTCTTAGTATTTCCTCTCAAGAAGCATCCTCATAGAGCTATTCAGAGGAGTGCCTTTCTAACCCTCATAGGTCTGAATCAATCAAGTTAGCATCCTGGTTGTCTCCAAAGTCAATAGTAGTGTGACTGAGAGAGCCCAGTGTACTCTATCAAACCTGCTTACCTCTTCCAAAGATTCCCAATCTTTAATCATGACCATGGATGCTCCTTTTCCCTGTCCAGATCACAGGGGTATAATATGGAGTGTCCAAGACAGTATTAATCACAGGGCACAACCTTGAACTGGAATATAGAGTAATGCCAGCAAATAGGTCGGGGCAAACTTGAGGAGACAGTCAACTGTGTCATCTTAATATACCATATATCTGTACCCTATATTGCATTCTTCTGCCTCTTTCTGTATCGACAACAACCTGCAGTGCTCTGGCTGATCATTTTCTCATCCAGGCCACTTTCACCCTTCTGGACCATAAATTTGCTATGTGTGCACCAACCAACTTTAGTTTTAGCATTGTTGAAATGCCAGAGAAGTGAACATTTTCCTTTAGATTAAAGTTGTATATAAGATTCCTTTGTTTTTATAACAGGCGTGTTTACATATGGACTTAAAACAAGTTATTTGAGTCAAAGAGGGAAAATGCTTTATGTTATAATTTCTATTAATACAGGAGAAATCCTTTCAATATGGAAAATTTTAGCAGGTTTGTTTGCTTCCCAATATAAACATATCTTAAAATATTACTATTGGGTCTGCTTTCTTGAAACTTCAACTGGCTATTTAGGTATTTTCTTTAAAAAAATGCTTGATAAGCAAGGGTGTTGGTACTGGAAAATAGTCTCTGTGTCTTTCCCTGGACACTCTCTATCTCTCTCCTTCCCTCTCCATCATTGTTTCTTGTTTGTTATTGTGTTTCTGTGTTTTGAATTATATATATATGTATGTATATATATAAATTTTGGTAAACTTCCAAGTGGTATTGTTAAAGGAATATTTTTATCCTTTTATATATTAATATGCTGCAAATTTTTTATTAAGCCAGGCATTCTAGCATTCTTGGTATCAATTAGAATCATTGAATAGTTCAGACAGGGAAGTCAAAACACAAGAAATACATTGTCAGGAAGAAAGAAGGAAAACTGGATTTACCAAGAGTCAAGAAGAATTCCAAATTGATCATCTTCTCAAATTCTTTTCCAGATGTTTTTAAGGTCATCCTCTCCGACAGACATTCACAATATTTTCATACAATTAGATACAAATATCCTGTTGAGAGTATGGTTTCAGAACATAGGCATTCTATTTACATTTCTGTAGCTGTGACAATACCTTGACAGAAAAGCATCATGACCCAGAAAAGGACTGATTTTATTTAAAACTCCAAGTCATAGTTTATCATTTTTGGGAAATAGAAGTGGCTAGTTAGCATCACATCACAGCCAAAGGCAACAAGAGTCGGATGCATCTTTTCTTGCTTTTGCTTTTATTCGGTTAGCTTTGCTCACTCTTTTCTAGTTCAGACCAAGCCTGTGAAATGGCACTCCCTACATTCAGCTTGAGTCTTCCCATTTCAGTTAACATGCATGGTGCTCTCCCAAGGACATCCCTTAGGCCAACCTGATGTAGATAATTTTTCATTAAGACTCTTCTCCCATGTAAGTCTAGGTTGTAGCTAAAACTAGCCAGCCAAATTTCAATTTATTTTTTTAAAAACCATAAATAAGGCAGACAGGATGATGGTCTTCACAACAAGAAGTCAGAAGTCTAGAGTAGAAAACCAGAAACTTCCTGGATGAACGCTGCCACCTCCACTGACTATGTTGCTTTCAACACATCGTGGCATTACTATGGCAACTTCATGGGGCAGGAAGCCCCAGAGGACCCAACGGGATCTACATTAAGTTGTTGTTGTTGTTTAAGGAGTTTGTTAGTTTTTTGTGTTATTTCTGTTATATGATCATACAGGGATGATTTTTTTTGTCATATCATAACCCAAAATAGAGTGGAGCACAGCATTACATAAAGACAGAATAATTTGTTAATATCAAGGATCTAAGCAACATAGATATTCTGTGACTCTTCCAATCATAAATTAATGACAAAAACACAAACTCTGTTTTTTTTTTTCATTTCTTGAATCAAAATCAAAGAGAAGTTTGAAGAGCAAGATCTCATTGCTCTGTACTGGGAATCAAGCCCTCGTCACTCTTAATGGGTGTTCCATGCCAAGTTACCTAGCCCCTAGGGGTGAAAATTTCCCCTAAAAGACCTGGAAGGAATTCAAGGCTGCTAAAGGCTTGAATAAAGCTTGACTTAATATGCATTGTACATTTTTATTGCCCTCGATGATATGTTATAATTACCTCCTTAAATCATGTGAGAAAAACTTAAACACATTATTAGTATATGATAATATTCCCAGAACAAACTAGTTTGGTGCTAGTCTCTCTGGAAAGAAGAGAGTGGGTAACAAGCAAGCTAATAAAACAGAAAATGAGTTAGACATAGGAACAAATGCGATCCTACCAAATACCATAAGATTTAAACAAATTCTTTTGTGCTGGAACTATATGGTAAAAAGACAGAGGTTCATTTTTAGTACTGCAGGAGATTCTAAAATGGAAATTTATTTTTTTTGTTTCACGTTCAACCAAACTTGATTATTAGTGGTCATCGGAGGGGGCTACTTTAAGATGTCTTACCTTCACAAAGCATTACAAACTCTTTCAGAGAAGGCATAGACTGGGAAGCAAGGCCCATAGCTCCAGTCTTCCAGCGCTTCCGTTTGTGTTTGGAGGTGGCCTGCAGTGTGAATCGGGTCCTCTCTTCTGATGTTCTGGTTCTGTCGGCCCAGGAGCATGCAGGAAGAGGCAGGTTTCTTCCTGGAACCTCCTGGGGCTGGCAAAGGCTGGCATCCAACATGGGGTGATGAACCGTAGGTGGGAACTGGCTCTTCAGATGCCTGATTGAAGATCAAAACAGAGTTGTGTTTGGGCAAATGTCTTTCAGAAAGCCAAGCGTTGGAGCTTTTAAAACTGAACCTTTAGCAGTGTATTAAGAGAGACGGGCTGGTAGACATTTTATAGCAGCCTACAGGATTAAGTTTTGGCAGAATGTGACTGACATGGTTAATGAGGCTAATGGGTTACTTAGAAGCCTAAACCCTGGGTGGGATGGGGTCTAGGTGGGAAAAGATGATTGTTTTCTTTTTTAAAAATTATAATTGACTACATTTACGCAGTTGTAAGGAGACAGTATATACCTAATAGAAATGAGTAAAACATGCATTATTGTAGCTTTTTGAGTACTGTTTTACTCCCAGATTTTAAAGATTTAGTATGATGAAAGGAACATTATACCATGAAACACTGACTATTTAATGCAGGCAACATATCCTCTGTGAAGATGTGTTATTTTTAACTGGATATATATTATTAATAGTGGGAGCTTACAATGTTTCATTGTACAGAGGGTTGAAATGAAATTTACATAATCTTTATTTAAAGGTGTACATGAGAAAATTGCGTTTAAATATTTTTGTACAATTTGAGGAGATAATCAAGGCATTCTTTTCCCTAACCTTTTTATTTTCTTGAAGCTCATGATCAATGCAGATTGGCTAGAACTGACCTCTGAGATGAATAAACAAGAAAGCATCTGATGCCTATCTATGCAGATAAGCCAGGGCTTTAATCTCTCTGAAATAGGCAATCAAATATTTTAGTATCATAAACTCAGATCTAAACTGTCAATAATTCTGAGGCTTGGGTGATCATCTGGACAGTGTAAAGTCAGTTTTAACAACCCAACAGTCTCATTTTGGATTTAATGTATTAGTTAACTCAGCCTAATTGTTGGACACATGATGTAAGTTCATCAGCTCCCAGAGAAAATTCAAAATCTAGAGCAGTCCGAAACTGACCATGGAGAATCTGCATAAATAAACTAACAAAACTATACTAATTTCACACATAAATTATTGATATAATGATTAGTCTGAGGAATGCCAATCCTTTGGTTTTAGAGTCTAAAATTAAAAGATTTTTTTTCATGCAAGGTATAATTGACATCATATTTACTGGTGGAGGATAATAGTAATATGATGATACTTATGTTGCAAAATGATTAATTCAAGTGAATTAGCCGTCATCACTTCACATATTGTGTGTGTGTATGTTTTGATTTCAGATGTGAGAGTTTATGCAACATTTGTTTTTGTATGTTTATTCTACTGAGCAGAGGATCCTCCTAGTTCATCCTCACTGTGACATAAGAATCCTAATTTTGAATATTAGTGTCTTTCAAAGTTTTGAGGCCAAATGGAAACAGTAAGATTTTCCCATCTGAGGTCCTTCTCAGACAAAGTAACGTAAGGTGAAGGAGTCACATTGCCGGTTCTTAAACTCAGAGGTCAAGGAACACATCTAGAAATCCCTCCAACATTGCACACACACATGAGGATGAACATCTGCTAACATGACTGAATTAATATGTATTTTTGCATACATAAAAGCAAATCATATAGTTGGAAAGCAATAAAGAAAATTTCCAGAAATCATAAAATGGGACTAAAGCATCACATCTATAAAAGGAAATTCAGTTTTATAGCTGACAAAATGTCTAATGGCCATTGGGTTGGATTCCGAATACTGAAGACAAGCATTTAGCATGAGAAGAACAGAACTGATCTTCATTTCTTATGTCTTTGATTCAGCAACTCACTGTTATTATTGGTTTTATTCTATTACAATGAAAAATAGGAGGGAGGAAGAAGAGTCAGAATATCTTCAGTCATGAACAATTCTAGCTCAAAATGCTAAAGGTCCAACAGTGACTTCCAAAGCAAGAATGAGTAACTGTACAAAGAGCATGTCTCACAATCATCTTACTGAATCTGTTAGATTCTTTTAATAACAGTACAGTAACTAATGGAAAATAATTCATATAGAACATGAGCTCATAAAGAAACACTAGAAAATGGATAATTTTCAGTATCAAAATATGAGTTGAGAGATTCTACAGATTAAAGAACTTAAGATAATATTGGCATTCTGAGCAGGCAGGAGAGCAAGTGCCCACATAGGCCAGATGAGGGTTTCAGTATGCTAGAGCTGCAGCTGGAGGCAGTGAGGAGCCATCTGCTGAAGGTGCTGGAAATAAGCTCATACTGTCATCCAGAGTGGCGAGCATTCCTAACCACTGACCCACCTCTGCCTTATCTACTTCAGTAGTTACTTAGATCTTAGATACTTAGCCCCTTTTCTTCCTGATTAAGCCCAATTTTCTATAAGCTACTTTTTTTTTCATTTAAATCCTGCCTGGCCCATTATCTCTAGCCTTTTCTTGGCTAGCTCTCACATCTAAACTAACCCATTATAAAAGTCTGTATGTCACCACGAGGTGGGTGACATACCGGATGGTTCTACGGTACTTCCTTCTGCGGCGGGGGCCTCATGGCAACTGGCCCACTTCCTTTCTTCTCCTCCCAGAACTTCCATTCTGTCTACTCTGCCCACCTAAGGGCTGACCTATCTATAAGCCAGGCAGCTCTTTATTCAACCAATAAGAGTAATACGAAATACAGGAGAACACTCCCACATCATTTCCCCTTTTTCTGTTTAAACAAAAGAAAGGCTTTCATTTTAACATAGTAAAATTCCATATAACAAAACAGTTATCAAGCAAGAATTACAGTTACAATATTTATATCTATTTTATCTTTTATCATAACTAAGGAAAACTATAACTATAACTATCCATTCTTCAATTCCATCAAAGACTCCAGAAGGATATAATATTACCTAATTAAACAAGAAATAAGCAACTTACAAAACTCTATAAGTGACAAAGACATCTCGCTGCCTGTACAGTCACCCAAAGTTCCTCTTTACCGTTGGGACATCCATCTTCAGCCTACAGGCCCATAGCATCCAGCAGACATTTCCATGAAGCAGGAAAATTCAAAGACAGTTCAGTCACTTTCTTTTGTGTCCTGCAGAATGTCTCGCAGACTCTTTTATGAATCAAGCTACTTTTAACATAAAGCATTATTTTGATTATAGATTTCCTTGTTTCTATGCTTAATGAATATTTTCTGAATACTTTTTTGCCTTTCCTCTTTGTTTGTCAGGATAATCTTTCTGTAAACTGTGTGAAGATGTATGACTGTTTTACCTCACCTGCCTAAGACATCTTCTGATTGGTTTAAGAAGGAGCTGAATGACCAATAGATGGGAAGGAGAGAATACATGTGTGGAACAAGAGAGCAAAGATAGGAACTCTGGGGAAAAAAATCTGATGTGGTAGATTCACCAGTCATTGTTGAGGAAGTTGGGTATACAATACTGAGAAAAGGTAACAAACCACATGGCAGAATGCAGATTTGTATAAACAGTCTAATTTAAGTTTTAAGAGCTAGTTTGGAAGAAACCCAAGCTAAGACCAAGCTTCCATAATTAATAAAAAGTCTCTGTGTCCATTGCTTGGGGGCAGGAGGTCCAAAGAAAGACATATTACATTTGTTTTTGGGGAAGCCTTTTGGCTTCTCTTCCCCAAGAGAGTGCTTTTGTATTCGTTTTAATTCTCATGATTTTTTTTTCCTGTTTTACTTATTTCTACTTTAATTTTGCTTCTACTCAGTTTGGGTTTTTTTTTTCCTTACCAGAGTTTTTCAAATGTAACATATACATCATATTTTTCTTATCTTTTTTATCTTGAATGCAATTAAAATTATAAATCAATCTCTAAGTCTAATATGACTTCATTTCATAGCTCCAGCAAAGATTATTTTCTTCATACCAACATAATGTTTTACAAAAATCCTTCTGTTTTCATTGTCAACCAAACATTAGATAATGTAGAAAAGAATGTCTTTTGTTAAAAAAATGTTTTGAGTAGAAAAGTAAACATTTGTTTATTTTCAGTGTTAGCTTTTTGTGGTCTATCAGTTTCTGTGATAGATAGACAGACAGACAGATAGATAGATATAAACATTCTACTACGCTGTGATTTTTCCAATTTGTATTTAAAGCTTTTTCTATTTTTATTTAATATATATTGTTGCTATGTTAATAATTTTTTTTCAAGTTACAGGTTATTTGGTTAGCAAATGGTATCCTTTCTTTGATACTTTGATAGTTATTTCTTTCTTTGAAAATTCTGACTTTCATTTTAAAACCTTACATTTGTTATTTAATTGCTTCCTTTTCTTTGGGGTATAATATGTCTTTCAGCTGGGCGGTGGTGGCGCATGCCTTTAATCCCAGCACTCGGGAGGCAGAGGCAGGTGGATCTTTGTGAGTTCGAGACCGGCCTGGTCTACAAAGCTCGTTCCAGTGCAGGCTCCAAAGCCACAGAGAAACCCTGTCTCGAAAAACCAAAATAATAATAATAATAATAATAATAATAATAATTCTTTTATTTGTTTGATGTCTCTATACATGAAGGTTTATACATACTCTTTGACCGAACTTTGGGTTTTTTTTCAAATAATAAAACTCATCATTTTAGTTGAATGTATGTTAATAATAAAAGTATACATTAAAACACATACATTTCAGGAAATGAATGGATTCTTCTGAATTAAGAAAACTAGACCCAGAGAGACAAATATCGTATACTCATTCATAAGTGGCTTTTAGACATAAAGTAAAGAAAACCAGTATACAAATCACAATTCCAGAGAACCTAGAAAACAATGATAACCCTAAGAAAGACATACATCGATCTCATCTGCATGGAAAGTAGAAAAAGACAAGATCTCCTGAGTAAATTGAAAGCATGGGGACCATGGGAGAGGATTGAAGAGGAAGGTAGAGGAAAGGAGGGGGACAGAGAAAAAGTATAACTCAAAAAAAATCAATAAAAAAGAAAAGACAAAGAACCAAAAGAGGAAAAAGAAAACTACAAATGTGAAGGAAGCATGAACCAAAATAATCCCCATCTACACTGTTATTACCTATAAAGTCTATCCATTGACTTTACTGTAGAACCTGCAGTCATTTGAGTACAAGGAACTTCATAATTATAGGGGTGGTTAAGGTTTATATGTAAAATTATTTTGTTCAGATACATAAATAAATTGATTTTCCCCATTCAGGAAAACTGAACATATTGTGATTATTATTTATATTCTTAGAAATTAATAAATTGTAGTATAATCTTTTGTTAATTTAAGTAATATAATATCCATAAGACTCCCCCCCAAATAAGGATGTGTCACTTAATTGCATTTATTTACTATTTCTTACATTGTGCCACCTCATTTCCATTAAAACACAGTTGAACCTCATTTCTGGTGACCAGATGCATTGAAAAGGTTCCAATTTGCAAAATGAAAGTCATCTTTTGGTAAGCAACATCAAGAGTAAAAATACCAAGTCTTCCTGTTTATTTAATTACAAAGAATATAGAGTAAAACTAAACTTTAGAGAATAAAGCAATTATCATTTATGACTCATATTCATATTAGCTCTATAGCTATGAAGAAAGTATGTGTTAGAAAGACAGGTGTAAAGGTATTTAACATGTATAATCATTCAGTCTTTATATTGTAACTAAATGTATACTGTAATAATCTGAAATTATTTTTATACCTTGAAAATAGAAATGCAATGAAAGTTTAATTAGCCAAATAGCCATGGTTAAGAAGATAAGGGAAACAAACTTTAGGAGAACACAATCATGTTTTATATCATGGATATATATATATATATATATATATATATATATATACACACACACATATAAATACTATTACGAACAACAGAAAACTTTAGGATAATCAAGGGCCATTGTTATAGAAATATGTCAATGTGATGATAATTTCTTTTCAATTGTTTTTTATCATTATACTCAAAGATTCAAATGCATCTTCTATTTCCAATTAAGACCATAATAGGACAGCTATTCACCTATATTCCTAGGTGATTTTATTACAGTGAATTCTATTCTACAGAACAAAACATGGACCAACACAGGACAATTCACACCACCAGTCTTGTCCTGAGAATGAAGTATTCATTCTAAATGTCCCAAGGAGTCACAAAATACCTTTTGTGACAATGTCTAAAAACAAAAGGTTGCACTGGGATGCTGGCATTAAACATACTTATAGACAACCTCAATTAATTTTCCAAGTGATTATCTTGTATAATCACATAACTAGTTCAAGATTGAAATATGTCAACTCTATCATGTCAGCATTTAATTTTCAAAAATTAAAAACATATAACTTCTAATTCCACTGATTTTGCAGTGTTTTTCTCCAGATAAATTTTTGAGTTAAAATTCTTTTCTAATGTTGGTCCAGAGAGACTGCACATGTCTGCACTTCTAGCATTAAGAAAGTTGAGGTAGAAAGATCAAGAGTTTTAATACCAAACTGACATATTGCTGTGGAATAATCCTCTTGAACACTGTAAAGATTTGTCACTTGAATTGGTTTAGTAAAATGCTGATTGGCCAGTAGCCAGGCACAAAAGGCACAAATATAGGTAGAGTGACCAAACTAAGGATGATGGGAAGAAGGGCAGAGTCAGGAGGTACCAGTGAGACACACAGAGAGGAAAAATGGGCATGCAGTACCAAGAAAAGGTATCACCATGTAGAAGAGCATAAATAAGGAATATGGGTTAACTTAAAATGCATGAGCTAGTTTATAATAAGCCCTAGTTGTTGGTTGAACATTAATAATTAATAAAGGCCTCTTTGTGGTAATTTGGGAAGAGGCTGCTGGGTGTTTGGGACTGAATAGCTCCAAGATAGGAAACTTCTACCTGCAGCTTATATAATGAATTCAAGAGCAATATATGTTACACCTCAAAAGGTTCCCAAAGCAGTCCAATTACACTCTTACTTGTGGATAGTCCTCAGGAATGAAGACAATCAAAAATCACTACTTTTCTTTATTGAAAGCTTAGAACACTCAAGAACCATACTCGATCCCTGTCTTTAGTAGCCTTGTGGGGAATTTTAAGAAATTACTTCAAGCTTACAAAGTGGATAAAGGAAAGGTCATATGGCTTGAAGACGGTAGCATTTTGAATTGCTAGAGCTATCATTATAGTTAACATATGAAGTTCTGAAAGACATAGATTATTTTGTGTATATCAGATGCTAAACAGACAGAATTTTTGTTTTGTTTTGTTTTGTTTTGTTTTTTGAGACAGCTTTGGGTCCTGTCCTGGAACTAGCTCCTATAGACCAGACTGGCCTCAAACTCACAGATCTGCCTGCCCCTGCCTCCCGAGTGCTGGGATTAAAGGTGTATGCCACTACCACCCGGCTGAGACAGCAATATTTTTATATACAAAAAAAAACCCACATAATGCTAGCATATAACAGGGTAGTTGGGTAGACTAACTACTAGAGACAGAATCAGATACAAGTGTAATAATTTAATGGGTCTAGACCAGAAATACAGGGTTCTTTGGAAATAATGACTATAGCTTTTAAAAAGACCACTTGTGAGCTAAACGTAAGAAAAACATGGAAAAAATCAATAAGAAAATAGTCCAAAGATGTACCTAGATAAAGATACAATAGGACTCTGAAACCAAAAATGTGACTAGGAGGAGCTAAAACTGAAGACATACAACATTGCTTATCCTTTACTTCAGAATTAAAGAGAGACATTACCAGCAAAAGCTAATATGAAATCTGCTCACACATCATCAGATGTAAAATCTGATGAAGTTTCTAGGAAGAAAGTGCAATGGAAGGCAAAATGAAGAATAACAAGAAAGTTCAGGATAGAAAGTATTCCTCCATCCTACCTAATAATCTGAGAACAAATATATAGCATATGATACATCTTAATTCTATAATCAAATATAAAAATTAAATTTGAAAATGTATAAACGTTTATCTGTGACAATTATTTGTACCTTTGAGTGTCTTTCATGATAACTATAAAAGATTTACACTTCTAGGACTATTTATGAAGAAGAAAGATGAACATTCAGAGAGTTTATGTAATCATTCTCAGGTTCTGAAACTGGTTGTTGAAGAGCTGAAACTACTCTTCCACAGACTTTTGAGTCTCACACTTTTCAAAACTCTCATTTAATAACTGTAAAAAAAAAGTACATAAGGAGAAAAGCTTTGAAAACTGACAATCATCATAAAGCAGAGACTCAACCAGACATACACTCTGATCCTTGAATTCACTCTAAAATAGTAGAGTTGAAACTCAATGAATAACTCAATGTGTTAACTTGTGAATCTTAATATCTCTTTGTCTCTTCTAAGATGACCACACACATTAAATACATCTAGAGACAACTGAGGAGAAGGAAAAGTCATGGTATAAGCTTATCTTACCATTGTAAGAGTGATGTGGGTGTGTTTGGATAGTACTCTGTAACTTGTAAATTTGGACTAACTTCAAATGTAAGATTCGATGATCAATGGTCCTGACTGATTGGGGAGCTACCCAAGGTGGTCACTCACTACAGCTTCTGCTCACCATGACTGCATAGCACGTTTCTGTGATCCTCTCTATTATATTCAAAAAAATAATGTTGGGTTTTTTTTTAATCACCCTAGTCTATGGTAAGTGAAATGACATATGCATACACCACAGATTTATTTAACACCATAAAGTTTTATACTTCATTTACTTTTCAAAAAGAAAAGTCCTAGTAATTATCAACTAAATTATTTTGATTGTTAGTGAGTCCTGATCCACAGCATAGAAAATACCCACATTACAAAACTTGGCATGGTGGTACATGTTTCTAATTCCAGTGCAGAGGAACCATAGAGAGGAAGACCTCCGGGGCTTGCTGGTCAGTCAGCCTAATCTACAAAACCACAGAAGAATACAAAAGAATAGAAAAAGTCTGATGAATGAATGACACCCTAGCTTACCCTCTGGCCTCTACACATATGTCTCTCTCTCTCTCTCTCTCTCTCTCTCTCTCTCTCTCTCTCTCTCTCTCACCCACACACACACACACACACACACACACACACACACACACACACAATTGAATCAGAAATGATTTTCCATGAAGGAAACCCTGCTAAAGAAAGACAAAAAACATGGCAAGACACCACAGGTCACTTGTCTCATTCTTCCTTATTTTCTCCTGATAATCTCTCTTTTCATCTTTAGTAACATAAGAACATATTTGGCATTGTTAAATACTCTTTGGCTCATGATTAATTTTCAACTACTGTAAATTCTATGAAGGCAACTACTTTCATTTAAGCTCCATAGTAACTGTAAGCTTTTATCAGTGTCTTCAGTGTTTGAAGATCTGGGAACTTAGCCTTAAATAACATTCAGATGATAAAATAGGAGGCTACGAAAGCTAGCAGCTTATTATATTAACAGAAAAATAAAATTGTTTAGAAGTTCATTAAAAGTACACAGTCAGGAACATGAGCACAGTAGATAGAATACCATAAACTTGCATACATTAAGGACATAAACAACAATGAAGCACCCAACATTACTTTCAAAAGCTATTACACCCTAATCCGAGGGCTATTGAAGAATTTAATCACTGGGAAATGTTATTTTAACAGCTCTTGGTATAAGATAAACAATCTTAAATAATCTCCTAATGGGAAACTAAACTATATGCCTATTTTAACAGTAGTACAAGAATTTGGGAGGGGGAAACATCCACGATTCATTCGGAGCATCTTAACTTTAAATAAAGAAAAGACTACCCAATCTTAATGTTTCTCCTTGATCTTTGTGTAATCTTTCAAAACCCCAAGGAATGTTTGTGCAATAGAAATGTGGGTAGTGAGAATATTCAGATAGTCAGAACTAGAAAAGAATAAATGGAATAAAAGAATTATAGAATAGTAGGGAATGGCATCACTAACAAAGCAGCAATCTAAGAATTGATCATTTTCCAAGTCTGTAATTCATACAATACATAAAACAAGAAAATGACAAAAAAGGAAGGCAGTAAGGAAGGAAGTGACAATGGTGTGGTGTGGTTGTGTACAGTTATTCTCACAAGGAAGAAATTTCTATGTAGAGCAAAGCTCAAGAAGATCTGTAAGCTAAGTGGTAGTGAGGAAAAGGCTTGAAAAGACTGAGAAAAGGGTCATTGTTGGAGCTTTGTACAAATGGAGAGGAAGCACATGAAACTAGAACATCTTCAAATCGTGTGCATGAAGAGGGGAAACCTGTTATGTGAAATACCTTAAGGAGTATAGGTATTAGCTCTTCTTGAAAGTTCTGGTAGAATTCTGCATTAAAGCCATC
>JAQHUG010000112.1:2959613-3008581 GCA_028555095.1 Dicrostonyx torquatus
AGGGGGAGGGAAGTGGGGGAGTGGGGGAGCGGGAGGGCCGGGAACAAGGGGAGTAAATGTAAATTTTTCTTTTAACAATAAAAATTAAAAAAAAGAGGGGAAACCTGACACTTTTCCAATCTTAAATGTCTTAATTCTATTTCAATATGATTTACTTATTTATAAATTTATATTTATACATGTATGTTACCTTTAAATACTGTACATATGTATATATACACTATACATGAAATATATAACATTAAGTAAGGCCATAGTTTAAATATAATCACTAACATGAAGGGAGAAAGACCATAGATCCTTAAAGTTTTCAATGATACTCTAATAAGAATCAACAGAAAACAATAAGTAATACAATCTATTCTGTATTGCATGTATATAAAGTTTTATTAAGGTTATGAAATAAAACACATAAATTTATTTACCTAGATAATTTGAGATTTGTTGAACTATATGACTACTTCACAAGTGTTTCACACTCTTGTTATTATTGGAACTTTTAACTTTACTCTTGTCATATTGTCTGTGTGCTTTGGCAAAACATTTTGTACATCATAGAGACAGACCTACATTGTGTATCATTCTCTCAAGAAAATGGAATTTCACCGATGCCTCTGAAACATTTTATTTCTGGTGCCCAAGAATGGATATCTACATCTGAGATAATTTTCCACAAAAAAATCTGGATTTTAGAGTCTTGGGCTGAGGCTCAGAGGCAGAGCACAAGCCTCCTAAGCACAAGTTGTCTGGGTTTGACCTAAGGACAACAGAGAGAAAAGCAGAAGGAACTCAAGGCCTTATTGTGTGCATTTATACAGTAAAAGAAAGATCCCAAATTAACCCAAATCTGTCCACTGACCCTGAAAAGTAAGTATTGATTATGGGGATAGCAAACAACTGAAGAATTGTCAGTTACAGAAATTGTGTAAATTACATATTTTTTCAAAGTCTATGACATTGTTTTCATAAAAAGTAATAATGCTAGAAAGTTGATTTTATGATTCATGTCATCTCATTCATTTCTGACTCAGGAGTCCTTTATCTCCTTTTTAAAATAGTATTCGTGTTTTATTTTGCCAATCAAAGAACTATTACCTTCCACCTACTAAAAAAAATTAATAATGGATATAATTCTTATATGTTTAGATATTTTTGCTAAAGTTTTGATCCTATAGTAAATATGTACACTAGGATCTGGTAACATCGAATCTGGCTTAACACAAATTATGTTTCTAGTTATTGCAAATCAACATTACCAATATTTCACACACTATGATTTAAACAATGTGCCTTCTATGAACTGTACAAATTCAGGTATAAAGTTCTTCCTAACACCACACACATACATAACACACACACACACACACACACACAGCAGCTCTAAATACTTCATTAAAAATTTGAAAGTACTAGAAATCAGATATTTCACAGTTTTTCTGTTATTCTTGATGAAAATGAAATGTAACTGGACTAGGGATACATCTGAATATCACTTGTTTTCTCTTACAGAGCATTAAAAGTTTTGGACTAACACTCCTTTTTTTAGGATCTTTAAGTTATCACTCTAATGGAGAAAGAAAGAGCAGAGAACTGAAATGGACCCAAAATGCTGAGTTCCTATTTTTATAATGGTCACTAAGTAGTTAATGATGAAGACAGAAAATAAGAGAGTGATCAGTTCCCAAGGATAAGCTGGGGTTGATTCTAAGGTTGAACTATATCCAAGTTCAGCCTAACAATCTTATAAATCTCCCCTCCCCTTACTTCCTCTTAGTGATATTACTGAAGAAAGCTCTTTCTAGAGACCAGTGATGGCAAGGAATGATTGGTTTCTTATCTGCCCAGAACTTTCGTGAATGGCCTCAACTTACCATTTAAACACACTGATGGGAACAGCCTTATTATTAAACCAATGATTTGCTTCATAAAACTATAAAACTGGGACACAAACGTTACCTCTCAAACAAGATACTAAGCTCTACTCCATCATTTTAAAGACAGAAGTCTAAATGAATATTCAAAACAATATAAGTGGTGTAAGGTGCATAGATAACACCCCAGTACCACGAGGATTATAAACACAGGAGAATATGTTACTAATACCAGTACCAATAATAAAATAACTGAACAATGCTTACTACCGACAATGAAAATCCTAAAGGAAAGAAAGACAGTGTTATATCCATGATTATTCTATCTGTGAAAGAAAATGTAATGAATAATTTTTCATCTCATATTTTACAATATTAGACTTGTTTGTCAAGAGACTTTCTAGAAATAAGGATTTTATATGACACACATTTATTTTCAGTCTAATTACCTGATTAGCTGCCTAGAAATTTGAATCTCAATAGCAGAGAACTCAAATATCTGTCAACAAAAATTTGTGTGTGTGTATACATATATATATATACATATATATGCTGATAGTCTTTATTATATACATTTTTATGAAGCAACTGTATTTCTAAATGTATTATCAAATAAGTAAGAGATTTTAGATAATTCTCTTAGCTCACAGAACAATTCTTTGAAATTAGCCCACAAATTGGTTTTAACATATTTGTATTTTATCAAAACCATCTTTCTGACGTAGGCATTTGTTCTCTTAAGATGCTTTCAAAGATGTTTATCATGCACAGAGAATCTGCTAGTCTTTGGTGGTTTTAATCTCAGTTCAGCATCTTTGCATTTAGTACATCACTTTTCCTTCAGCCTATCATGTACGTGCTGCCATGTCAAAACCGAAGTCCCCTTACATGTGAGCAAACTCTCAGGACTTGTGCAAAGTCCTTCGAGGTTTAAAACTGAGCTAATGCAAGAAAACTAGAAATCCCAACACCATGATAAATGACTCTATCAAGTCTTAATCAGTGACAAAATTGATTCCACCGAAAATTATGAGTTTATTATAGTTCGAGTCAAGTGTATCATCTATTGACAGTAAGCAAGAAAAATCCGTTTCTATTGTGTTCCACAGTCTTGTTAAACCACAGGACAATCGTCTTTTCGATGTGAGTGGCATTTAACTACAACCTTTATTTAACTAGGGTTTCCTCATGAAGGAGTTTGTATTCACGCATCTATTCTCAGTAAGATTTCCCTAACATGCAGTTGTCTGGAATGCTACAGCTTTGCTTCTTTGTTTGTAAGCAAAGCTAACATGTGTGTCCCATTTTTCTCTCAATAATGTGTTTTCCTTGAATGCCCTGTAAAGTTGTCCCATATTGATATGAAGATGATGAGCTTGCATTGAAGCTAAGCAACCTGAAGAGTAAAAGCAGCAAATGCATCCACACTTAGCTGAACTCCAGAGGTTGTAGAAGCAGCAACAGTTAAATCCTTGAGAAAGTCTCCCCCTTTGAAGAGTGGCAACACGGGAGCCCCAAACCTTCTAACAAACAGCACGTTATTGCAGGCTGCCTAGGCAAATTGTACCCTGACTACAGGCCCGCAGGGAAGGGTTTTTCTGTTTTCTGTCTGTGGTACTAACTCAGTATAACTTGCCATATTACTGCCCTCTTGCCAGTAATGTTAATGATGGTGATTATTAGTAATAACTCTGAGTAATGAGGTTTTCTTGCCTGTACTCAAAATAATTGCTCCATGTAAATCCACTGCAAGTTTTACGGTGCGCTAAAGATTAGTAACATTAGAAACTTGGCAAATCTTACTTATGGAGGCATTTTACCTAATGATCTAATCCATCAGTTTCCAGGCTCAGCAGTCAAAAGACTCCCGTACTAGGAAGAATCTCCCTTCTTTCATATATATGCTAAGAAAAAACTTAGTCACCCTGATGGATGTGCAAAGGACTTTTTATGGATGTCTTGAAAGTATACAGTCTAAGCTCCTCATGGCAGCCCGTGAGAAAATTCACTCCATTAGCCCCATAGATTGAGCTATCTTTAAGTGATCTCTGAGGGAAGTAGTTTTAGAACAAAAGTATCTTGCACTTTGATGTCTTAAAGCCATTCTAGTTTGGGTCATACCCGTGACAAATGTGTAAGAAATTCGTCACACATGCAGACTAGTGCTTGTCAACCAGGGGGATAAAGGTTGCTTTTCTCAACGGCATCCCTTCCAGCAGGTCTCAGAATCTCCAGCTAAACAGAAGATATGAGAAGAAAGTTACTCTTTCCTTGATGTGTCCAGTATGTATGTGTTTATGTGTGTGTGTGTGTGTTTCAGTGGGCATGTGTGCATTTATGAATATCTGCATGCCAAAAAGAAGACCAGAGGACAACTTCAGTATTCAACATCAAGAGAATATCATTTCCCCCGTTCTTCTCTTTGTCTACTTATCTATCTATCTATCTGTTTGTTTGTTATTGGAGATAGAGCCAGCAGCTAGCCCAGCAAATGCCAAGAATCTGCTGTCTCTCCCTTTCTCCCTGGGATCACAATCATGGGTTTCCATACCTGGCTCTTTTCTACAGAGGATAGGGATAGAACTCAAGACCTCCTGCTCTCTGGGCCATCTCCCCAGCCTTACTATTGGCCTTTTTACTTGATATTTTTAACTTGATGCTAAAAACTATGGAGGACACTGATTTAAGTGAGAAAAGACACAGGACTTGTGCATACAACGATTCATTGTCATTCTTTCCTATGCCACATGTTCTTGAAAATAAGATCTAGTTAGCAAACAACAACAAATCAAGGATATATTTGAAAAATTCCTTCTTTGTCCAAAAAAACTCAGATCAATAAGATCTTTTCAACTTATGTGAAATATAAAAAGATAAAAAGATACAGTTAATATTTTACTTTTAAAGACCTCATTCAAGGGCATGCAGAACAAAAAGGACATAAATATAAATCTATAATCATTGGTTATCTTGTCAGTGTGTGTGGATTTTCTAGGTATATACTAGTTATTTATGCGGGTTTGTAGAATATGAACATGAATAATTTGCATTGATATGGATTTTGCTTTGTTGACATAAGTTTAAGGTTGATTTTCCTGTATATATGTATATACGTTTCTGATCTTGATTAAGGTATTGTGATTGTGTAGTTCATTTAAAAATGTAATGTATAGTTAGGAAATATAGATTGTTAATAGATAATCATCTATAATAGTTTAGTTTGTAGTCATGTTAGATTTTCTAAGTATGCATAGATATATTTTAGATAGGCATTCTTCATATCTTTCAAAGACTACAGAATATGGCATTTAATATTTTAATAACTTAGGACTTTTCATGACAATGAGACACATCTGCTCCTGACAGCACCAATCTGCTTCAAGAGGAAGATGGGCATCGAAGAGGCTCCTTACGAAGTTTGCTAGCCATTTGGGCAAGAAACTTCTCTTGCCTGGACTGCTTAAATGGACACAAAGAACCCGCAGAAGGAGGACTGCTGAACTTGCCTAAAAGGTGAGATGATCCTTCAGGGTTCCTGCATCATAAAAGAGTCTGTGAGACATTCTGCAGGACACAAAAGAAAGTGACTGAACTGTCTTTGAATTTTCCTGCTTCATGGAAATGTCTGCTGGATGCTATGGGCCTGTAGGCTGAAGATGGATGCCCCAACGATACAAAGAACTTTGGGTGACTGTCCAGGCAGCAAGATGTCTCTGTCATTTCTAGAGTTTTGGAAGTTGCTTACTTCTTGTTTACTTAGGTAATATTTTATCCTTCTAGAGTCTTTGATGGAGTTGAAGAATGGATAGCTATAGTTATAGTTTTCCTTGGTTATGATAAAAGATAAAATAGTTATAAATATTGTAACTGTAATTCTTACTTTATAACTGTTTTGTTATATGTAATTTTACTATGTTAAAATGAAAGCCTTTCTTTTTTGTTTAAACAGAAAAAGGGGAAATTTAGGAGGGTCTGTCTTTATTTATGTGCTTTGATTGGTTAAATAAAGACTCTGCCTGGCTTGTAAGATAGGTCAGCCCTTAGGTGGGCGGGGTAGAAAGAACGGAAATTCAGGGAAGAGAGAAGGAAGTGGCCAGTCGCCATGAGGCCCCCGCCGCAGATGGAAGTACCGTAGAACCGTCTGGTAAGTCACCCACCTCATGGTGACATACAGACTTTTATGATGGGTTAGTTTAGATGTGAGAGCTAGCCAAGAAGAGGCTAGAGATAATGGGCCAGGCAGAGTTTAAATGAATACCATTCTCATGTGGTTATTTCGGGCATAAACAAGCAACCAGTGGCTGAGCGGGCCAGCAGCTGGGGGCTGGGAGCCAGGCACTGAGAACATAACCCACACCTCTCCCCTTAATTACAACATTTGTATATCCTTATTCCAACACCCTTTCATTTCATTCAATGACTAGTTCAGCAAGTCTTGATAATCACCATTCTTTGTTTTCATTCTTTTTTTCTACCTCTACTTTGTCTATACTTCTTATCAACTGAATTTTAGTTAATATATTAACTGATTTTAGTTAATGTTTGGAGTGAGATATAGAATATTTCTATTGGAATACCAAGCTTGCGATTTTGAGTTTTCTAATAGACATGTAAAGGAAAACTGTTTGGTTGTTTTCCAATATGTTTATTTTCTACCTCACTAATTGATATTTGTCTATTGTCTTTATATTTAATCAAATGATATTTTTAACTTAGTAGATTTATTTTAATCCTTAAAGGTTAATTATTTCTAAAAATCATTTTATATTATCCAATAAATGTGCCCTGTGCATTTAAGTAATTTAACTAAAAATGTTTTACAAATTCTTTGAGAATTGCTTTTAACTTACAGCTTACAATATTTCATAGTTTAGCTCTGAAATGTATAAAGTTTCCTTGTTTTTATTGTTACCTTCAAGTTTATTTTCATTATAACCATGTAATATGATTCAGCTTTTTTATTCTACCTGCCTTAGTCCATGGCCACACAGATCTACACACTTTGGCAACAGTTTTTTTAGCTTCTGCTCAGCTCTTCTCTCTTGTCTTAACTTTAAACTCAAAATTACCTTCTTTCCCTTTCTCTTAGATCTCTTTTTGAGTTTTTAATCATCTCATAGGTTTGTACCTTTAAAAAAGTAGAGGACAACAGAATGAAAACCACCTGCACCAGGTACATTGTATTAGTGTCTTAAAATACACAAAAGGAGGAAAGATTAATTTGTTTGCTTCAGAGGTTCACCCTGGAGAAGGTGTGGTGAGATAGCTTTGCTTGCACCATATATCATTATTGAGGGAGGAAAGGAGGGAGGGAAACGAGGGAGGGAGAGAGAGAGGGGAAAGGAATGGAGAGGAGAGGAGAGAGGGGAGGAGAGGAAAGGAGAGGAGAAAAGAGGGGAGAAGAGGAGAGGAGAGGAGAGGGAAGGAGAGGGCAGGGGAGGGGACGGGAGGGGGAGAGAAGAAAGGAGAGGAGAGGAGAGGGGAGGGGAGGGGAGGGGAGGGGAGAAGAGAGGAGGGTAGGAGAGGAGAGGAGAGGAGAGAGAGATTTGTTTATCACTTGGTTGCGTCTGGCATAGGCTAAAACCCAAGTCTCTGGGTACATCACTATTGGGAGGGAGGGAGGAAAGGAGGAAAGGAGGGAGAGAGGGAGGAAGAGAGAGAGGAGACTAAAACTCAAGGGTCTGAGTACACCATTAATGGTTTTTTTCTTAATTAAATCATTTGAAGTGGGAAGACCCACTTTTAATTAAGTTGTTTTGAGGTGGGAAAATCCATCCTTAATCTGGTCCACATTTTCTGCTAGCAGTCTATATAAAGGACATGGAAGAAGGACACTTGCTCTCTGTCTGCTTGGTGTCACTCTTGTTGGGAAATTCATTCCTTCACTGGCATTAGAGCTTATTTCTTCAAAATTCCAGCATATACTGAAGACTAGGTAAGACGAACAGCCTTATGGGACTGAACAACTACTGGATTCTTAGACCTTATGTTAGTAGACAGACACTGTTGGAGTAGCTGGACCACAACCTGTGAGCCATTCTAATAAATCCCCTTTCTATAGATAGATAGATAGATAGATAGATAGATAGATAGATAGATAGATAGATAGATAGATAGATTCATTCTATGAGTTCTTTTCCTCTAGACATACACAGAGAGATATGAAGACAGAAATGGACATATGGGAGGGAGATATAAAAAATGAGAATAGCCCATAAAATCTTGCCCCTAATATACTACTTCCTCACCTAGGCTCTTCTTGCTCATTTCCACAACCTTCTGAAGTATCCCCAGGAAAAGGAGTCAAGCCTATAAAGCTGGTGCCTTTTAAAAGACATGTCATAACTGAATTATAGTAACCCACACTTGGTAAAGCATGGTTTCAGCTTCTCTAATTATTTTACATATAGCAATTCTGCTTCTAATCTAGGGGGAAGATTTAATTCACCAGACTTCAGAATTCAATGTTTATTTTTTTTTCTTTTTAAAAATACACACTTTAGGTCTGGTGTGCTAGGTGTTTAGAATGCAAATATGAGTATCAAGAAATAAATTTACTTCAGTGTACTGGGCAGAAATCCAAGATAATGTTATTGGTCATTGCATCAATACTGCCAGTGTTAGTATTATTCTATTGATGGATGAAGAAACCACCTTAAGGGGGTTCTAGAAACCTGCCAACTGGACTTAACTGAACTCCTGATAAGAGGACACTGTTCCAGGATAACATTTTCACATAATCACATAGTTGTCCTAGAAAAACGTTTTCATTCTGAGTTTTAAGCAATTACTTAAAAATTGTATGTACGGGCAAGGAGTGGTTTATAGAGAAGACTTGGGGGCTCAGACTGCTTGCTTACTGCTCTAACAGAAGACAAAGGTTAGCTACATGGTGGCCCACAAACACCTGTATCTTCAATTACATGGGGAAGGCACATGCGCATATGTAGTGTGCATATATGCTATATATATATACAGGCAAACCCTCATGCCCATAAAATAATGAATAAATAATTTTAGAGGGTACTTTTGAAAGTCCTGAAATCCTGTCTCGAAAGAGAAAGATTAAAAGTCTAAATTTTCCTTTTAAATTTTGTTCATAAAATTGTCTGAACATACATAAACATGTATACTTAATATTTCTTTAATTGATCATTACTATGAGCATATAATAAAATCTTTCTAATAAGACACATGAGCTTTCTTCTCAACACAGAAGCAACTCAACTCTTCATAATAGTTTCAAGATACTCCATAAGTGGATCAATAAAATTTTATTGTTTTTTTTTAATTGATAGACATGATGAAGTTTTATGAAAGTTTAAGAAGTTATACCGTGAAACTCTTCTTGCTGGTATGTGTAGCCAACTCACTCCTTCTTAACTGGGTTATTCTTTTCTCTCTCTGAGGGTTTCATGCAATCTCTACTCTTTAACAGGAGTGCATATCTCAGTCAATTTATATGTCAGTCCTTAAGTGAGTCCCCATCCTATCTGTGGGACAAAGTGATTGGGGAAATAATAAGAGAGGCCTCAGAGAAATGTATGAGATTTTTAAAAATCCTCTCAACCTAGAGTTAAATATTTTTCATTTGCATAATGCATAGTAATTCAAACTACAGAACTTTTCCAGGAATGATGGTTTTTTTCAGTCTGTCATATTGAGTCATGCCAAGTTTATTACGAAAAAATACTATGATGGGTATAGATTACACACGTCAACATTCTCATTTGTTTCATGGCGTGACAGTACACATTCTGAAAGCAGGCAAGATGGCAGACTCCAGCTACTGCCCTAAATTAAAGAGGAAAGACCTTATTTGATGACACAATTTTCAAAAATCATCCAAAAAACACTAAATATGCTTAAACTCTAGTTAGTATGTTTTAAAATCATTGAATACAAATTCTTCAGCATTTGAACAATATTATTTAGTAATTCCATTTCCTTTGGTCTGTTTACAAGATACACCTACACTTTTTCTACAAGCATACAGAGGAAATGATTGCAGATTTCTATATTTGTATTGAACCGAGCCTTTAGTAGCTGAGCCATCTCTCCAGCCTGACTATAGGTCTTTTAAATACATTTTCTACAGCATTTGGTGAAATCTTATGATAAAGTTTTCCATTTGTTTCCCATTACCGTGAGAGCCGAGAACCAAAGAAAAGAAGAAAGGAAAAGAGAAATTGCATAAGCAATGAGATGCATCATTACCTAATGAAACATCGACAAACAATAAAGTAAATCAGAGAGGACGCTCATGTTCTTTAACATAGTGCAATTAAAATTATATAATCAGAAGATTGGCTCTTTGGAGATAATGTTAAAAAGAGTTCTGGGCTCTCTGTCTCTTGAACCAATGGATCTATTCATTCCAAGTCCTGATTTCCTGTCCAGTTTAGCATATCATTAGTTGAAAGTAATTGTTGAGAGGATACTTTGTTACAAAAGCTACAGAGCCCTCCATCATTTTGGTGCGTGATAAGTTCCCTGAATGAAGGCTCCTATTTCCCCAGTGCCCTTCATAGTGTTTCTCTCTTCACACAATCGTGTGATTGTATACTGCTAAATAGTGATTGGGTTGGTAATGGTGCGTTTCAAATTGGCGACTCAGATAACAAGAATGTAGAGGTAAAAGAGGAGAGAGTAAGATCTTAACCTAGTTATACACCTGCACGTTTCACCTGACCTAACCCAGGAACAGAACCCCAGAGTAATAACTTCGAGACTTTTGTGAAGATGGAATAAGATGGTTCTGGGAAGAAAATATAAACTCTGCCGGTATTAGCACATAAGCCTAGTTTTCCTGGACTTCCTCTTGATGGGAAACTCCATTCTCCTCCTTTTCTACACATGCAGCTCTTTGGAGAGTGGAAGCAATCAAGGAGCCCCATCCAGCTTTGTTTCAGGAGGGAATGTGATCTGGATTGGAAGCTCTTTAAATGGTGTCATCCAGCACCCAGAGAAAGGAACAGACATTTTCCCACAGTAGATGAGGGAACATGGCCCCTTCTAATGCGTGGGCAGTGGGCAAGGCGCATTGCATAGTTGTGCAGGTGGGAGATGTGTAATGCATGCTTGGCTTTTCAATTATCCTGCATTTATTCATTGTCGATAACTAGAAGAGGTAAGAAATTTTGGTGGATATCATTTTACTGACTAAAAAAAAAAGTGAGTTTTGACTCTTGAAGGTTTTTTTCATGCCTTGTCTGCACTTTTATGTACAAATGCATTCATAGGTGTCAGGAATTAGAGTCAAAGCCACTAAATAGTCACTTTTCTTTTACTATAGAGAATCTTCTGGAAGCTGAATTATTAGATGGGATGTATTTCATTGAGCTCCCTCATATTTTGTAAACACTGGCAAGCGCCTTTTTTGAGGACATAGAAGCAAATTAAGATTTTAAATGACATGAATAAACACGCCTGTGTAGACAAGAAAATTCTTCACTTCTACAGTAACCAAAATGTTGAAGCAATGTAATCAGAGAGTTGGTTAATTCATTCTTTTGAACAGCATCATAATCAATACATCTGACAATCAAATATTACATCTTGTCTATTGAAGTTCAGGCAATAGCCACTTCATCTTGACAACACGTTTCTTCCTAACAAGTGAGTAGCTTTGGCTTCACTGTTTTAAAATATTAGGGGCCATTACTGTGACATACTAAATAGTTCATACACATTCCTCCATGAATTTGGAATTTCAGTTGTTCTCTTGGCTCAACCTATTCCCATTTCAAATCAAAATTTGAAATGCCCTTCTGTGCATTAAAAGGTTGTTCTGCAGAAGAGTGGCTACCAGAAGGGCAGAGTTTTATTTCCTGTCTTTGGTCTGTCTGCAAAGATAAGGTGGAGAGTCATGCACATCAATCTTATTTACACTTACATGGCACACGATGCTTCCCCAAATGTACTCACCTGAGATGCTTTCTTTATAATCCCTTTGGTGAGAACAATAGCCATAGCTGTGTCCCAAAGGTCAGTCACCTGAAGAAGTAATAACATGATAAAATGTCCAATGATAAGCTTAGTGACTAAACATTAAGAAACTTAATGAAAAGCTGTTTTGTATCCTATGAGCAGTTAGAGAAGAAAAAGAATGAAATCCAGACAAAACTCTGAGTTTTACCATGAGTGTATCCTTTTGCAACTCAAGAACCCAAATTTATTAGAAAGAGCTAGAAGATTAACCAAAATACTGCAGATTGTAAGCCTGCCATCATGGCAGTGAGCTGTTAAACACATCAAAACCCAGTATAGGTATTTGTGAATAAGGGTTTCTTCATAGTAGTTAAATAATGTATATGGTTAATGAAGAAAAGTATTGAAGAGTGAAGGACAGAGAATGTACTCTTGGGTACTCATAAAAGTTCTCAACAATATAACAAAGTTGTAGAGTTGTATAAATGAGAGTTAAAGATGTGGTTAGTGGTAGAGCCAAGAATGCATGAGATGCTGGGGTTAATTACTGGAAAGCGGAGACAGACAGATAGCTAGAGCTCACTGGATAGCTAGACACTGGGCAGTGATATGAACATATACACATGTACAAACATACACATATGCACACATTCAAACACACAAAAAAACCAGAAATAACTACTTTATAAATAGAAAGTATGCTACAAAGTCACATGGGTCACCTTGGGAAAACGATCACTATGAAAACTCTATTATAAAACTGAAGAAATAAATGAAATAAACTTTTATATCCTTAAAGCATTTAGTTTTTTATTCTGCATGTAATCATAGACAGCCAAAAAGTATTACCAATTCTGTAAATGACACCAAATTTTGTAAGTAATAAGAACATCTTTTCCAAAAATTAAAGGAAAGCAACTAACTTAAGTATTTCACTAGTTCACCTTTTATGAAGAATCAAGGTAGTTCACAATTTGCTTATTGGAAAAAAACGCAAAACTTCTAGACATTAATTTTATTTGCAATTTATGGGTTCTGCAATAAATGTCAGAGAAAAACAATGAGAGATAAACTTGAGTACCCAAGTTTATTCAATCAATTCAAAACATTGGTCCCCATAACATCACTGACTTCTGCAGGCTTGTGACTTAGAAAAATTCATGTGTGAACTCTCCTAAGGACACATTTGAGACACAGGCTATGACAAAAATCTAAAAGAACCAACTTCTCTCTAGAAAAAAGGGGTTTTCTGACTTTTTTTAAACAGAACAATTTTCTATATCAACCAGTGCCTCAGCCCACAGGGTTAACAAGAAAAAATAATGGCTTCAGTGCAGTTTCCCAAATTGCGTTGAGGAGATATAAATATTTCATCATGCAAAAAAGCAATTGTTTCTCTGAATTAGGTGACGACAGAAATATAATTTTGCTACAACATTGCTCTGCCTATTTGTTCTCTGAGGAATGTACAGAAAACCCTTCATCTGCATTGTGAGTTCAGTCTCAGTGAAGGCGCTGGTGAGGTGGGTTCTCAAGCCTCACCAACAGGTAATCCCACCCAACAGTAAACCTAAAAATAAGGTTGAGATAACAGAATCTTTAGGTAATTATTAAAGAATCAGATTCATTTTCCAGAATGCAGTGCAAGTCTTGTGGAAACCCATGGCAGACTAGGCATGAAATCCAAAATTAAAAATTCCATCTGCCCTGGCTCTTGGTAATTCTTGGTGTGCCTACTCATCGCCGTGTTCAACTGAGTAAGAACCAGCTTTCAAGTACACACGACTCTCCCTTAAGCCAGTGTACAATGACGAAAGCTGTAGTGGAGTTCACTAACAGTGACAGAAGACCTTTTCCCCTGAAAGCAGACACATCACCACCATCTGTAGGTTACTTTTGATGCAAGGCCATCTCCACATGAAAAAGAGCATGGTGGGTTTTGTCCACTGACCAAGGGCTCTCATGAGCAACCATTTTGGTCATTTTCCATGAGACAGACAGAACTAATTCACTCAAACCCTTGCTAATTTGTAGGAAAGTAAAAGTTTGAAGACTTACTGTCTTTGAAATAGTAGTTAAGGAAAACATTCATAGTCAAGAATAACCTATATGATAAATTAGCATACTTATCCAAGCACTAGCTATAACTAAATTTAAAAAAAAATGTATTTATCCAAAATAAATGCTATCCATCTCTACCTTTTAGAAAGATTTATAAGTGGCACTCTTCTCAACCGTTTTCATGATTGCTTTGATATTCAGCAGGAGGCAAACAGTGTGCTTTAGCAGGCCTCTTCTAGTCAGATACACACTAGCCTTAGCACAGCTCAAGGGTTTGACATCCTTTAAAGTAGACCGGGAGTCACATTCGCTTAATAAATAGCTGAACTCCCAAGTATTGATGACGGACATCCATGGTGTAAGCAGCATGGTCTTTCAAGGTGGAGCTGAATGAACATGATACATAAACTAAGGAAATCTGTCTGAGACACAACAGACTTCAGTACTTTCCAGTTTTGCTTTGGATCATATTAAACCATCTGTCATTTCGATCCAAAGCAAAACAGGAAATTACTAAGGTGTTTTTATGTCGGTGTTTCACTGGCAGAATGCTAATATACATCTGAGGAGCTAAGCTGTATGGCTCCAAATTGCTTTATACTGGCTGAAAAGTCTTGTGCCACTGCAAAAACAAAACAAAACAAAAACAACAACAAAAAAACCCTCAATATAAATCTTCATGCAATACAAGTAAACACCCCATTTTGAGAACCGGTTTATTTTATTTATGCCTTGCCATTGTCTTGCAAGCAGTATAAGGAAGAGGTAGTGGAAAAAGACAAAGGAGCAATGAACTAGAATTGGCCATTGTGACATCTAGAAATTTGGGGAAAGTTCTCAACTGCCACAACTTCCATACTTTAACATATGAGTAATACCAGACATTATTCAGCTTAGCTAGTCCTTGTGATGCAAATCAATCCATACTCCTGGCTACTCAGGAGGCTGAGGCATGAAGGGAACAAGTTTATGACTAACCTGGGCAACTTAGTGAAACCTTTCCACAAAATCCAAAATGAAAAGACTACTGAGATAGCCTGATGCTACAGCACTTGCTTAGCATGCAAGAGGCTTTGCGTTCAATCACCATGACTACCACTACAGTTAATAACATGGTAACGGTAAATTACATTTTGTAGCGTTTTTATGTCTCTTTGTAGACAAGAATAAAATTTGTAATTCTTTGCAAATTAAAGAAATAAAAGTTCTGATTTAGAAAAAAAAGTTAAGGGTTTCATGTAAGATCATACAACTAAATAGCAAAACCAAGAATTAAAAGAAGAACTGATGAGTGTGTGAGTACAATTGTTCTTAGAATTTGAGACCCACAATCAAACATTACCCTTGTCTTGAAATCTTTGACAATAGCAGATGCCCTTTTCTAATCTCGCACGGCTTCTCCTCTGATACCCTATAAACTTGCATGGCATTATCTACGTGTTTAGTTTCAAATTTATTTCTAATCACATACTAGTAGAGATTAATAGCTAACTAGACAGGCGTATGAATGGATAGGCACACCACCAGCATAAAGTAACATCTCTTTACCTAAATACACAACATGCTTCTCAAAACCAAACCACTGCCATTAAACTTACAATGGGAATCCTTAATATTTTTTTCACCAAAGCTATCTTTATTACAAATTTCCTTTTATTACTGTATATTCATGGGACATTTTCATGTGCTTAGACTGTGTTCTTTACTCATATTTACACCCATATTGCCATCTCTTATTCTCCACCCTCCTTCTCCGGTTCTCTTTTTCTTCCTACATCATGTTCCTTTCTATTTTCAGTAAATTCTTTTCTTCTATATGTAAAGAATTCTGAACTGTATTTTAAGCTATGTTTTTCTATGTTTTATGAGAATGTATAGTAAGTATAGTTACAAATCATCTATGTGATATTGCCAAAGAAATAAAAATTAATGTTTTGACTTTGAATTGTAGTGAGTTTAATCCTGAGTTGTTAAACTTTTTATCGCATCCCCGGTGATCTCTACACTAACTAGCACGAATAACTGCTACTGTAAAGGAAAGTGAAAAACACACACACTTGTGATGAGCCTTTGGCTGTCACATCCTCAAAGTAAATAAAATATGTTTAGTGCAAACTCTTATTGACTGTAAGCATGAGATTAATACAGAATATCATATCAAACTCTTAATATTTCAGATACAATCATGGGCATAGGTATCAGCCCTTGGCTCACAATTTTTTCAGCAATTGGACTTATCTGAAAGCAACATTTTGTATGCTTTGATGTTGGAAAGAATTTCATAGACTGTTGGCCAAATGTGAGGCTCATTCAAAGGCAACTTTGAAGTTGACTACCCAATGTCTTTTTCGAGTTGGGTTCCATGCCAGTTTACTGAAGCCAAGACACTCTTCCTTAAGCCCAATACTACCTTATTCATTATTTTGAATCTGTGTCCATCCAAGTTCTAATTATCTAGAACAACTAATTCACCTTCATCTTATAGTAAATATTTTAAAATGAAGATAATTATTAAAATGGCCTTGTTAATGTATTTTATTATGAGTGTCAGATGTTGTTAACATCCAAAATAATTGCTACAATTTAGTTTCTTTGAGTGAATTTCAACAAATATATAAGTAACCAGTTTATACACATCAAAAATAATTTTATTAAGCCAAAATGTAGCCGGCTTCAATATATGTACTCAGGTTTACCGTAATTTAGAGAAAGGGACTTTGTCCTATATTCTAGAGGACTTTTTAAGGGGGGAAATGGCATAAGAGTCATGTTGAGAGTCTTGATCTTTTTATTTTTCTCCAAGACAAAGCTTCTCTGTGTAGCCCTGGCTACCCTAGAACTTGCTTTGTAGACCAGGCTGACCTTGAATTTTAAGAGCCATCCATCCTCTGCCTCCCTAGTGCTGGGATTTAAAGCCTGTATCACCATATCTGGTTTGAGAATCTCACTCCTTTTGTAATTTATTAAAACATTATTATAAAGAACCTGCAAATGAAAACATCACACAGCAAAACTAACAAGGCCAAAAGTATTTATATCTCAGTGGACTTCTATGTGGTTGGAATGGCCTTCCTGAACCTGGGGAGCTCCTCAGCAGATCTTACACTTTCACTATCAAATAGATTCTCATGTGCTTATTAAGCAGACCAAATGAAATGGAAAATTTATGGCAGGGATAAAGTAGAAACAGAATTAGCTTCTCATCCTTATTCCTGACCCAAGCATCAGTTACCTGCATTCAGTCCTTCCTCATCACCTAATGTTCACCCTTGTTGTTTATCTTTTTTTGCTACTTTTTTCCCATTGCTTGATTTAGTGATCAGGATTTCAATTTTGAAAACAATAACCAGTCAAACCAACTCTAAGAGATTTTCTTTCCATCATTTAATAGAATACATTGTCATACAATCAGTCTGAAATTTTGCGACCACATTTTATTCATCCAATTACAGTAATATGGAAATGTTTAATATCCTAAATATGTCACGGTACACTTATTATGGGAGTGCACATTAAGAGTTCTATCTATCCTAAGCCCAATCATTTCTTCTCTTCCCAAACATTTCCACATGTTATACTAGATATTAGATATTATGTTATTTTCAGGGGCTTTCCAACATCCAGATCATAGAAGATTCTTTTCATTAACACCGAATCTCCTGGAAACTCACTCAGTCCAACGCAAACAGGCAGCTTTATATGAGGAGATTTCCACACTTCAATTGTCTATATGCATTTCTTTGTCTGTTCATGTTGAACACAATATTTTATTCAAAGATGGGCTTATAATAACTTTAATTCTTCTCTTAGCACACTAAATAATTTATTGATCTATTCTTCTGTCTGCCATCATTTTACATGTCTCTCTTGTCTGCCAGCTAGCTATATGAATAGTATTTAAGGGCAAAATGCACTTCACTACTTGCGTATCACTGAAATGGTTTAACCCGAGCTACATAATATATCAAATGTAAGGAAAAAGAAGAATATATTACATGTAAGGAAAAAGAAGAATGCTGGCTTACTTATTTAAAAATGAGAAAAGATTAAGGGAAAGTTTCCAGACTCCTTGCATTTGCTTAAGGCAATTCTACCCAGAGTTAAAAACAAGGTGTTTTTATTTCTGTTAGTAACAAGTCTAAACACAGCTAGCAGAAAAAAACCGATGTAACTCATCTTAATGAATCAATTAATATACATATGATGGATGCAGTCTCCGTGACACAAGCAGCTACTTGTCTGGTCCAGTACTCTACTAGTGTGTTACCATCCATCATGAGTCAACAGCAGAAATAGCCAACGGGATGTTCTGGACCATAAGTCAATCCTGACCAGAGCTGTTTCTCTTCTGCCTTATTTATTTTTCTCTGTCATTGTTCATGTACCATTGCTACTCAGTTACACTAAGGATTGTCTACCTTAAAGAGACATGCACCCACATCTCTCCTGATGTGAGACGCTGACAAACAATCAGAATTGATGCAAAGCAAGTGATCATGTCACTGTGCTATTGCTATAAACACTGAGTTGGTGAATGGATTTTTTTCAAAGTTTTTCATATTTATCATGTCTAAACAAGTTCATATTTTAAAAAATTTTGTGTATGTGTGTTTCTACGTGTAGTGTGTGTTTGTGTGTGTGTGTGTGTGTGTGTGTGTGTGTGTGTAGTTCAGAGGACAAATACAGGTGTTGATCCAGACCTCCAGCTAGGTTCTAAAATAAGATCTCTTGTAGGCCAGTAGTATGTAACCCAGTCTGGCTAGCCTGCTAGCTTCCAGGGACTACCCCCACCCCTGCACCTGGTCTCTGCCTCCCTGTTTGCCATAGGATTGCTGGTATTGTAGGTGTGTGCCATCATTTCTGGCTTTGTGTACGTTCTTTGGATCTAGATTCAGGCTCTTAAACATGCCACCTCTCAGGCCCAGCAAATTTCTCAGTAACTGATGGAACATTCTATGATATGCATTTAGAAAATATATTCCTCATTTATTTTTACTCAGCATTCCATTTATTTAATATTACTGATAGACAAAATTGTAAAAAATTGTAAATGATTAACCCAGTGTTAATAAATAAAAAAGAATAAAAGAGTGTGGGGTGAATACAGCTGTATAAAGACATCATGGGAAGTCCTTGTATTGATGGATGTTTTCTGTGTCTTGACTCTCTGTGCCATTATCCTTGTTGTGACATTGCTGGATAGTTTTAAAGATGTCAGGATTGTGGGAAACTTGCAAAAGTGTATGTAGTATTTCATTTTATATTTTGTTTTATCTTTATTGACACCAAATATATATATGTAATTGTGATCAAAATATGATAACTTGGCACTGATGTCCAATGTTTAATTAAATTGGGTTAACAAATACTTTCATCTCCTTAAGTTCATATGACTTCTTTTCTTCATAATCTACTTCTCCTCTAGTCTCAAATACATAAATATAATCATCTCAGAGTGCTGTAGAACATTAAAATTTGTTTTCCAGATAACTTCATTTTGGGTAGCTATCAACTAACCTCCCTTCATTCTTCATCCTCCCTCCTTCTTGTTCTTTATCATCCTCTTGTCATCGCCATTCAACACTCTGATTGTACAAGATCAACCTTGCAGGCATCTGTGTTTGAGTTAGAACATGGGACATTTACTTTGTGTGTGTCTGTGTCATTTTGCTTATCAAAATGGCCTTCAGTTCTGTCCATGCTGCTGTAAATAACAAGAGTTCTTTCTTGGTGGCAAAATAGTATTGTTGGGGGATATTTGATCACACTGTGAAGCCTGCATTTTCATCTGTGTTAATTAACTAATATCAACCTTGGGTCAGGAGGCTGAGTTAGGAGCCAGTTGACAGAAAGTAAATGATACAACACCAGAGGGCACCTGGAGGTGTTAAAGAGACACACCAGAAGAAATGCAGATGAGTTGAAGGATGCTGTTTTTGGGAGGCGCCAGCAAGGATGGAAAGTTAGCTAGTTGCTACTTAAGCCCTCTGTGCTATATGGTTTTCTCCTCAGCCTTTTAATCTCGAGTCTTATTTATAAATGGAACATAGAGATTTAGTTAAAGCTGGCATTAGCGGCCGCTGCAGGGCTGGTGCCCCATGAAGCTGGAGCCAGAGTAGCCAGGCCACTGTGAGAGAAACAGGTCAGTAACTGCAGAGTCGCAATTTCTGGTTAAAATGGCAATAGATTAAGGCACAGCTACTACTATGCAGAAGTTAAAACAACATAGTATTTCATAGTTTACGGGCACCATATTTTCTTTATCAACATCTACTAATGGATACATTGATTGATTCCATAGCATGGCCATTGTTGGACAGATAAATTGTGATTGTGTTGATTGTCAACTTCAGAGGATCTAGCATCATCTAAGCAATTGCCCACGCATATCTATGAGAGATTACCTTTATTAGGTTAACTGCGGTGAAAAGACTTACCTTATTGCAAGAAGCCACCATTTACTGAAATTTGGCCATAGACTGCTTACAGTGGAGGAAGCAGAGAGCATCAGCCTTCAACACTCTGCATCCTGGTTGCAGGCACAGGGTGAACAATCCACAAGCTCCTGCCTCCGTGTTAGACCACTATAAGTCTTTGAGCCATCATAAACCTACTCTCAAGTTACCAGGACATTTTATCACCGCAATAGGAAAACAACACAGCAATGAAGCACTGGGTACCATTGTTGATAGCTATAATTACCTTCATTAAGTTATTGCAATGTTTTTAACAACAAGAAAGGTTCTTGTACTGTTATGCTTACCACATTTTCAAGAATCTCTTGGTGCTTTCATGATAACTAATAAAAACATTCTTTATGTAACAAACAAGTCAATCCCTGTTATCACTCCCCCAAGTACCCCAGTACCCCAACACAGACACCATTTCACTTCAGTTCTCTTAAATATGAACATGTTTCCTGTAAAACTCTCATACTCTTGCAATTACCAATATCTGACCTAATGTTTTTATACCCTTTGCTTTATATTCTAAAATCTGCATACCTCATTCTCCCTCTCTCTGAAGATAGTATAAATCTTTAACTTTTTACCAAAATCTTTTGGTGCAACTGTAGCTTCAGGCTCCACTCAGTCTTTACATCATAAGTGTCACAGCTAGTGGAAAAATTGCTGGAATGTGTGATATGATATGTAAAGTTAGTCGTTCATCCACTGAGAGGAAGGGGCACCAATGTCTTCCCCACTGAAATCAAATGCAGAGTGAATGACTCTGTGTGTTTAGTACCATATTGAATCAATATTCCTCTCTCTCACCCACAGTGCTTGGATTAGTTTTAGAAAACAGCACTTATACACAACAAAGTCCTGGAGCTAATCTACCGTGGAGGAGCTTTGCAAACCACACTACAACTTCCTCAGTACTGTCTTGTTCAAAAGAAAGCAAGTTAAAATGAATACAGAGAGGAAAGAGGTCTCTTGACTGTACTGGATGCAGTAAGTCAGAAAACCAGGCATTCAGGAAGCACCATTTTGACTGGTACTTGATGGAAAAAAAATGTTAAATAATTAAACCCAAAATAGAACTTGACGAACGTGTAATAAAATTCTATGTAGTGGGTTGGAAAGATGGCTCAGGGGATAAGCGTGCTTTCTTCCCAACCTTGTGGACCCAAGGGAACCCAGCACTAGTGTGGAAGCAAAGGCTTCTCAAACATCGGTAATCCCAGTACTGACTGGTGCAGACAGAGGATAGCTAGGCTTTCTTGTTCAGTCATCCTAGCAAAACACTGCCAAGCTCCAAGTAAGTTAAATATGATAGCTTGTTAAAGGAGTAAGGTAGAGAATAAAAGAGCAAGATGCCTGAACTATTACACCCTCAATACACACATCGCACACAAACACATACACGCACACATACACTCTCTCTCTCGAATGAAAGACGGTCTTACATGCAGTAGCTCTCTTCATTCTATGAAGATCATCCTGAAGCCATGTTTTACTATTAGACCCTGCATATACTATGCTGTCATATATATATATGTATATATATATATACATATATATATATGTATGTATATATGAGTAATAACCTTAAATTGATAAATTGGTCACAATAAGAGGCTAATAGCCACAGATAACATGAAACTTTCACAATGCATTTGTTACTTTTATGAAAAGCAAATACTGTGCCTCTCTTTAGCTTATCTCTTTGGCAGCGCCACAGCTCTTGTGCTTTGAGGTCATGATTAAGTAAAACAAACGTTTCTGGAATGGAAGCGCAGCAATGCCACAAGGGTCAATCTGATAACTAGGACAGCTACTGAGTGACTAATGAGTGAGTTGCAGACGCAGCCTGGCAATGCTGGACAAAGAGTTGACTCATATTCTAGGTGAGACAGAGCACCATGATGTAAGATTTCATGATGCAGAGCAGAACGGCCTGTAATCGAAAAGCTGTGAGTTGTTTATTTCTGGATTTTTCCATGGAATGTTTGGGGACTTCAGTGACTTTAAATTCCTGAAGCTGTAGAAAATAGAACCATGAATGTGTGTGTATGTGTGTATGTATATATATATATATATGTATGTATGTATATTTCTTCATGCTATTGCTATGGAGAAATATCCTGTAAAGACAATCTAAGAGTAAATGGCTTATTGTGGCTCATAGCTCCAGGGGACAGTTCACCTTGGTATAGATGTTACAGCTGTAGGAGCTTGAGGCAGAGCCACATAGCATCCACAGTCAAGAAACAGAGCATGTCTGGTGGTGTCCTCCTTCCTCAGGTTTTGCTTAGGCAGCCCCTTGACGAGGCTTCTCTGACATTTCAGGAGATTCAGTCTCACTGTAAACTTTCTGGTCCTCATCTTTCACAGCACTTTCTGCCCTATCCTCTTTTCCATTATTATCCTGAGTATAGGAGTTCTGTCACAGATGTGCAAGTTGAGACCAGACACCACATAGTCGCTGGTCCTCTGCATCTTGCTTCTGATTGACTATCCATCCCCAGTTGGCCACCCTTGAAGTCATATACAAATATATATGCTGAGAAAGTTCTATTGACATATTTTGAAATATGTAGACATGTGTATATGTGGGTGTGAGAAAGAGTATGTGTATAAATTAACAATTATAGAAAAGAAAGCTATGAATTGGAGGAATGCAAGGGAAGGGTTAGAGGGGTAAAGGGAAGTGGAGAATAATGTTATTATATTTTATTTTAAAATATTTAGAAACGAAAAATAAATAGCAATTAATATACGCACGCTGGAGTTCAGCTCCCTTTCCACTGCCCAGGAAACGGTCTCATCCACAATTCAAGGTGACTCTCCATCAATCAACCCAATAGAGTCTCCCAGAGGTATGCCACTTCTCCCAGGTGGTTCAAGATTAGGTCATATTGAAAATTAATATTAACCACACCCAGGACTACTGTCAAACTCCTTCAAAACTTAATGTACACAGTAAGTATGCTTGTTTAAGTAAAATTTTGATACTTTGACTAAATAATGAGAGTTAAAAAAAATGTTTCTGCCACAGAGTGGAAGTGAGGATCAATGAGTCTAAAAATGGCCTGGCCTCAACAGAGTTGAATTGCTTCCTACATCTGTTTATGGACTATGCAAGGAGTCTCAGTTCTGACCAAGATGGTAAATTTTTAGGGGTACTGGGCCGCCTTTCTGAATATGTCATTCCCCTTCGGTAACAGACCTTCACATTGCGTGCATAAGACTCATTGTTTTACTCCACAATTACCACAGAAAGTCCCTGTGCACCAGGAACTCGATTTGTCAAAAACATACTCGGCCCTGTGGAATTCACTACCTAGCTTTCTGCGCAACCTAATGTCAGCTATTCCTCTGTCTACCTGTGCTCCGTTTCTGCAGACATTTTCAGGCACTTCTTGTCACTTTAGGTCCCATCTTACTCAACTCTACCTGTCCCTCCAATCAGTATCTATTCTACTGAATATGGTATGCCCTTTTTGACAGGGATCTCTGTGTTCCTCCTACAATGTAGACACTTGTCTGAACTCTCTTGTATCTGCTTTTTTGGCGATCTCATACTGAGGATTAAAAATGACCACTCATCTATTAAGTAGGGTGTTCCCTCGGCAAGTTGGTTTTTGTTGAATTCAATATATTTTGTCAGTCAGAAACCTCAGTCTATATTTTTCTACATAATTAAAGTATATTTTATCTGCCATAAAACCCAATGGTTGTATAGTTTGTTGGTGTGTGTGTATGTGTGAGTGTGTGTGTATGTGCATGTATGTGTGTTTGTGAGTGTGTGTATATGTGCATGTATGTGTGTGTCCATGAGTCTTTGTACCATCTCAGTCTGGAGAATGCTGATCCTTGCACTGAATTGAAAATAAAGTTAAAGCTGTTATCTTTTCATAGCTCAAAGTCTTCATGAACTCAGTATCAAACACCAATAGCTTATATATGCCAGATAAGCAATGCGCGTCAATGATGTAACATCAGTAAAGAAAATGAGCACTCTGGTAAATAGTTATACTTGAAAATAAATTGGCCAGGCGGTGGTGGCTCATGCCTTTAATCCCAGCACTTGGGAGGCAGAGGCAGGCGGAACTTTGAGTTTGAGACCAGCCTGGTCTACAAGAGCTAGTTCCAGGACATGCTCCAAAGCTACAGAGAAACCCTATCTCGCAAAACAAAAAAAATAAAAAATAAAAAATAAATAAAATAAAATGTAGAACACAAAATCTCATATGTGTTCCTAACTGGTCATTGTCTTTGTTCTCAGCTTTGTTGCTTTTTTTTTCAACCTATCTTTGAACATGAATCAAAACTGTTAGAGACTTCATGCTGTGAACTTTGGGTAGATATGTAGACTCAATATGTATTTAATTCACTACATTGACTTTTAATTTTTTTTAAAAAAAAAACACAGAGAGTAATAAACACATTAAAAGTGTTCATCATACTTAGATCTCCAGAAAATGAAGATTAAACCTACCTACTTTAAGATTCCTTCTCAGTGAAGTCAGAATGACTATTGTCAGGGATACAGATATCAACAAAGACTGACTTAGATGTTGGGATAATTGAAAGTTTATACACTGTTCATAGGAGTGTAAACTAATATATCCACATTAGAAATAAATCTGGAGGTTTAAAAAATTCTAGAAGTATAACTACCAAATGATCAGGCTATATCTCTCTTGACATATAACCAAAGGACTTTATATCCTACTGTGGAGACCCTTGCTCATCCAAGTTCTTTGCTGGTGTGTTCATGAGAGTCAGAAAACAAGTCAAGTTTGGTGTCTGTTATCTGATGGATGGATAAGGAAAGTTGGTGCTGTTATTTCTAGGAAGATGGGGTTTCATTCTCATCATAAACGGTCTGCATAGTCAGCTTCATCACTTCTCATCTGGACTCCTACCACAATTTCCTAAAATCTAATTTATCCCCTTCTAATATGGCTCTAATCATGCATGTCTCTGTTTCAAATCTGTTAGACATCCCTGCATGCAAACAGGTAAGGGAAGTTTTTCTGATGTTCGCTGCCAGGCCCTTTATAATCAGTTCACCACTGAAACTTCTCCCCTCAATTCTCATTGCTACAGCTAAATGGTCCAGCAATATATATTAGTTTAAAAAAAATAAAAGCACATTTCTTGTTGTCTCCCTTCATCTTTATACATTTCTTTACCCCCTCAATGAATAAACAAACAAACAAAAAATGTCTCTGGCTCTCACGGTCTCACGCACTACCACCCAACGCTGCCCTCAACAGGGATCATTCTTCATTTTTCAAGATTCATCACTGATGTCAGTTCCTTTGAAATGATCACCCCCTGGACACACAGGCCTTCTGCACAAATTCCTATCCTAATGACAGATAGCCAGGTCTCACACCAGGCTCCCAAGGAGGTTAAGCTGCCTAAAGTCTAGGTCATGTAATTCTCTTCTTGCCCCGTGACTCACATTCTACCTGGTATGCAGTAAATATTTAAGAAGGTGAAAGAGAATGCTGGAAGAAGCAATATTAACAATAAAGAAGCAAATAAAGAAAGAGAAAACTGTGCACTAAGTCCAGAGTAAATCATGTATATCTTTTCAAATACCAGACTTTAACAGATACAGCCATTCATTCTTGTACTAGTTAGTGAGAACATACTCTGTAACAGGCTGCTGTGAGAAGACTCATTAGTATTCATCAAGGCCTGGTAAGAAATAGAAGCAGGCTAATGTTTGGTAACACGGGAAGGACTATGTATGTGCAATGTATGCATTTGTCTGTGTGTCAATATATACACACAGGTCTATGTATGTGTATTCAAGGAGACCAGAGGCCAACATGGGACATTGTCTTCAACCACTCTCTACTTTACTTTTTGAGACAGACTCTCTCGTTGTACCTGGAACTCATTTGTTCAGTTAGACTGGCTGGCTGGGGATGTCCAGACTTCTGCCTGTCTCTGGCCCCACACCCAAATCAATGATGGGGTTGCACAACTTGAAAAGTGCCTGATTTTAACTGGGTACTGGGGATCATGTCTTTATGCCTTGGTGACAGTCACTAAGCAGACTGAACCATCTTTCCAGGTCTGCCTTGAAAAGAATTCAATAAACATACTGCTTTACAAAGATGAGAGCAAGTGAAGTTAAAGGCAGATAGCACGCAGATCCCCTGCACATCCACATCTGAAGCTGACACGTGCTGGGATCAAATTACCCCCCGAGTTTCCATGATTTGAGTCATCAGCTCATTGTTAGGACTTCAATGAAACTTAAATGTAGAATTAAATAAATTACCACAACTTTTTTTTTTTAGTGGAGAGGCATAAATTATTGTATCATCTTTTTACTTTTTATTTTGTTTGTAGAGAATTTTCTAGAATGCACTAATTGTACCAAATATCGGGGCTCATTGTGAAATTTTCAAACATGCTCATAAGATACTTTGATTATCTCAACCCTGCTTTTATCTTCTCTTATCTCTCATCCTTCTGCCATTGGTTTTCTTCCTTTTTCCAAATAGTTGCCTTCTGTTTCTGTCTTTTTTAGAAGAGGAAAATCATAATTTCTGTATATGAAAGAAAGTATGTGATACTTCTGTTTCTGGTCTTGGTTATTTTCTGCAAATGGATGATCTTCATTTCTTCATAACTGAAAAAGCACGTCATTGTGAATATGTGACATACTTCCTTATCTGGCCATGTTTGTCAAGACTCAGTCCATAGGACTTTTCACCCATGACCTCATCACGAGCCTTGTCCCAGTATTCAGATCTCTGCAGCCACAGAGAGGAACTTTAAAACCTGATGATCAGATCTCACCACGTTTCCTGGTACCACATCTCTAATGCATCATTGCCACAGTTGGCAAAACACATGTAAGTATGGCTTCAACATCAGAAAGGCTTCATGTCAGTTTCTATGGAAATTCTATCTTGCTCCTGTCAGAAAGGCTAACACTAAGTTAAAAGAAAAGCCTGGGAAGATATGGAGGAAAAGAAAAATGTGGGAATGTATATTAATACAGCTACGATGGAAAGTAGTGTGAAGAAGCCTCAAAGAACTACAAAATGGATTGTCACATACACTACCTGTGGGTCTAGCAGACACAAGGAAATAAAATCAGCATCCCATACAGGAGAGAGAGAGTTGATGTCCGTGATGAAAAAAATCTCCAATAACTAGGGAAAGTATCCACCCCGGGTATCCACTAACAGGTAAATGTATAAATATAATACATACCTGTGCACACACATGCACAAAACAAACAGAAGAGCTTTATTCATCCATGAAGAAAAATGAGATCACATCCTTCTCAGAAGAAATGAATGGAACTGGAGGATGATTGTTGGGAAAAATAAGTTAGACACAGGAAAGTCTGTATGTTTCTACTATGTAGAACTGACCAAAGAGGAACGTTCTGAAAGCAGAGCAGAGACCACTGTGGGCTGTAAAGGGAGCCAGTGTGAAAAGCAATGGAGAGCCAGGCGGTGGTGGCGCACGCCTTTAATCCCAGCACTCGGGAGGCAGAGGCAGGCGGATCTTTCTGAGTTCGAGACCAGCCTGGTCTACAAGAGCTAGTTCCAGGACAGGCTCCAAAGCCACCTGTCTTGAAAAACCAAAAAAAAAAAAAAAGTAATGGGGAGGAGGGGAGGGGAAGACAGGAGCAGAAGATGGTTTAATTTCACACTATATTCAAGTGTTCAAATATCACAGAAAAACCAATTAACGTGTATAATTAATCTGCATTAAAACATAACACACTTTTTTAAAAAATAGAAGAACAGAGTGAAGAAAGAAGAGGAGGAAGAGTTTCCGCTACAGTCAAAATTGTCCATCTCACCTCCTGTCTTTTTGCACTCTGCCATATAAGGATGCAATGAGGAGTCACCTTCAAGTCAGATGTTGACATCTTTATTTTCAATTTTTCAGTCTCCTGAATTAAAGCACAATAATATTTTATTCTTTATTAATTACCCAGTCTTAGACAGCTAGGTAGAGTTCCACATTTCATTTGGCAAATTTCAGGAGTCTGACTTCTTTAGAATAAATATGGTACACTCTATTTACTTAAATAAAATGGATGTGCTATGTTTAAAAACAGCTGTTGAGCTTGTGCCTACTAGTGAACGTTTTATATTATATTTACATTAGGTATAATAAAATACCTAATCATAAGCTAAATAAGTTCATAATTTATAACCTCTGAGCAACGATATCCATGCCTCTTCATTTCCTGTTCTGTCAGTGTACAGTCTTCTCCGCAACTGATGGAGGGAAATGAAATAAATTTCTCTTCTTTGGTCAAATAAAGCAGAAAACACACATTTATTCATTTATAACCTGAAAACCATCAGATAATACACCTGACATTTTCAACATTCTCTTCTCTCCAACTGTAAATGTATTTTAATACCTTTCTCCATATTCTAGTCAAAACCGATCTTTTAATGTTTTCCAACCAATGTAAACAAAGAAATAAATTAGAAAATTAATATACTTTTGGTTGCAAACTATGCTTTTGAAGAAGTTAGATAAAAACTATAAAACAAGTAATTTTGTCAGCTAAATTCAATATTATTAAAAGGGACTTATGCATATAATAGTCATACAGTCAATAAAATTCTATTTTATCAAGTACACAAGGTAAAGCATTTCATCAATCACACTATGAACACTTAACTTTTCCTGTCTATGGATTTCTCAATGATGACCTTTTTTTTATGTTCTTATTGTTGAAAAATTCTTTCTGTTGCATGACAAATTCCAGCATTTGCCTTTTGAAATGCTCCTGAATATCTTTTAAAGATTGATAAATTATTCATCTCCTGAAGTTGTGTGTCTGAGCTTCACAGTACTTAAGTATTATATAATAAATTATGCAAGGTACCCTTTAGAGGTCTGGATCGGCAAGGAAACCAGTATGTGTTGCATCCTCAAGAAAATTTCCTAGTGATTTTTGACATCCTTCCAGGTGATTTTAAAACTTTGCACATGGTAGCAATTTGATTAGCATGCAAATAGATAGATTTTAGGCTGAAGCCAGTTATACCTCATTGAAAATCTGTCTTCCAGCAGGATTTTATCTTTATTTTGGAAAAGGGCAAGCTTGCAGGAAACTTTTGGCTGTTTTTTTTAACCTAGCCCTAGAGTTTTTAATATAGTTCAGTCCTGATTATGTTTTTGTAAAAGAAGCAAGAACGTGTCTTCATTTCATATGATCAGAGTTACATCGTGATTCTTTCTAGCGCCGTGATAGCATGACAGAACTGCCCCTGCTAAACTCTGCCTTGCTGCCCATTTCTGCCTCCAATGGCCGCGTGCACTTTCAATTAGAGTCCATAATGCTCGCCATGCTTCACATGTTTTGCATCCAACAATACATGAGGAGTAGCGGTCGATTGTGATAGCACAGTGTATAGTAGCCCTAGGAGACTTAGGGAAAGTCGCCCATTTTACACAGCAGGGACACAATGGTGGATCAACTCTCTGCTCCTCATTCTGGCATTAGTTCAAAGCGTAGGCCAGCAAACCTGCTATAAAGTGACTAATCATCATCCTTAATCGTTTCTTTTACTTTTCAAATTATCGTATAATACACCATTTCCATCTTCCCTTTCCTACCTCAAAAACTCTTTCTTGTTCTTCAAATCCATAGACTCTTTTTTCATTAACTGTTGTTATATGCATATATGATGTATATGTATATGCAGGCAAGCAAGGAATGCTAAGAATAGGAGAAATCATTTTATTCAGGGAAGAACATACTAATTGGTTATCCAATACCAAGAGAAAAATTCTGAAAACATGCACACAAGTGACATTATATAGACTGATCATGTCATATTTAGGAATATATATGTCTATACGTATGCTGATATGCACACGACAGCAATGAATTTTATTTATTACTGTATTTAGTTGCTTAATGTGAGTCAAAGTGATGGATATTCCTTGCATCCCACTAGAAATCAAGAAGGAAAATCACCTTCCTGTGTATCCACAACTGTCCACCCTAGCATTGCTTGATCTATATCCCATTGCCTTTAGCTCAAGCATATACTTAAACAAGACACATGTATATTCACCAAAAGACATGGAGAATGTTCATCCTGATGCTGGTAGTGAAAATCAGAGAGTGGCAGCAGTCCAGTGACCACCCTTAATAGAATAAATACACTGTGAGGACTCCACGCAGATTGTTGTGCCCAATACTGAGGAGTTGATACCAGACACAAACAATATCCAACAGACCCTGTGTGTTTCACTTATAAAAAAGTCTAATATAAGTATACAATTGCACAAGTCAAATATTGTCTTTGGAAGGGAATAATAAGTGGGACAGACTGGTGGAGACTTCTGGGATTTTCGTGATGTTCTGTGCTACTAAGACAAGCATGCTCACATGATAAAAAAAAATAGCTCAATCACTGTGAAAATCAGTAAGGTGACCCTTTACAAATGATCACACAAGACAACTTTACCTTTCCTGAGTATATATCTAAAAGAATCATACAGCATCTAGTAGGCATACCTACATATCCATGTTTGTTGTGGTACTATTCACAATAGCTAGCATATAAAAGAGGCTAGATACTAATTAATTGACAGATAAAGAAAATGTGTACCCACACAAAAGATATTCATTCAGCAACAAGGAATAAGCTACACATTGCCATATTAAGCAAAAAGTATCCTAGTCTCACAAAGACAAAGAAAGTAAACACTATGTCCACTTTTCTGTATAAATGTTTAGTTCAAGAAGTTTTTTAAAATGAAAGTTGAAAATATGCAAACCAAAGGGAAAGAAAACTTACCAATTACAAAAACGAGTGTTAGTTAATTTACAATGAAAGGATAAAAATGCAGTGAATTACCAAACACATAGAAAACTCCCTGCTTTCTATGTAGCCACTTTCCCTAAAAGATTAACTGCATCTGAGTATCAATGACTTACCCCAAAGAAATTAGGATGTTGGCCCAGGAATATTGTTAGTAGAATTTCTGAATCAGTTTTGGACACTGAATAATTATATCAAGTATCATTAGCTGGAGAGGAATCAAAATCAATAGTGACAACTTGCCCACATTTTACATATATAGTATTATGATATTATAGATAAAAGAAGAGAAAAATTCAAAGAAACTAGAATTCCATCCTACACTTTCTTCATTAAAGGTCATTTTGCTTTGTTGCTAAAATCTTCTTGGTGACGAAGACCAGCCCCTGAGGGGTTTCCCGTTCCTGTGATCTGCAGATTTCACTGCCAGTGATAGTTGTTATTTTTATCAGAGCTACTCATGCCAATCAAATACTGGCAAAAATTAAACAGTTTCATCTTGTGTGACTGAAATACAGAGTCACTGCGTCATTGGTCTTTGCTGGTTAGGCCTTTTGATCCTGGAGATAGTTTTAAAGCATTGGAGCCAATGATGGCCATACTCATGATGTAATGCCCACCCCTAAGAATTTTAATTCTTTAATCTTCCTCCTAACAACTACTATGCATTCACACACAGATTTCAATTTAGGAGAGATCAAGAGAGCTACATCTACTTTCAAGTAGTAATTGTTTCTTTTGATGTGATCTGCTTTATGCAAAAATGAACGAAGAGACACATCTTTGGTGAAGCACAGCCAATTGTAAAACAAATTTGCTTCCTGAAACTGCAAGGAAGGATGATTTGTCTTTCTGCTTGGTTTATATATTGTTTTGTGTGTAAAAAAAAATGCTGACTCTAAATGGCTCAATCAAAACTTGTGCCACAATAATGGAAAGAGCTGGGTTAGGACCAGAGGCTGAGAGTCCGAGCTCTCGATGTTGCTTAGACAGCATATATGGCCACACGGTACAGTGATCCATAGGACTATATCTTTTTGTATTTCTTTATCTCCCATGACTCTATCATATAACATGCCCATTTATTTACATAAATCCACAAATATTTCTTCATCATTGTGAGGAGAAATGCAAAATTTCACAAAATATATAGTACAGCTTGGTACAGTCATCTGTAGGCACTAAAAACTCGAATTATCTTCTTGCTGTTGTTAAAAAAAATTAGTAAATGAAAAACTTAATGTATCAGACAGGGACAAATGCATTCATGACCAAAGGGCTTGACTTCAAATGCTCCACCGTATCAGTGGAAAATCTATGCACTACAAATAGATTAGAATTTATTTTGAAACTTCCTATCATAGCACAGGATTAAATTTGTTAAACTTCCATGATAAATTAGTTCAGCAGGTTCTTAACAATTTAATATCACCTTAACATAAGAAGGTTTATTAAGGTATTGAGTCTACTGATTCTTGACACAGTCATTTTGAAATTCTTGAGCATAATAATTTCCTCACAGTAAAGCTTATATACAATGTGTCATTCACTCTATTTTAAAACACTTAAACAATATGCCACCCACAACGTTAAATGAGAGCAAAGTGACTTTTAATAAATATTTTCCAATGACATACTTCTGGGGGTGGAGTGAAGTCCCTGAGCAGAGACCAAAGTTGTGCTGCAGTATTGACTCCAATCCCAAAGTCGCCATTGGTCCGGTTTTTTTCTTTTCTTTTTTTATTGTTAAAAGAAATATTTACATTTACTCCCCTTGTCCCAGGCCCTCTCGCTCCCCTACTACCACACCGCCCTCCCCCTGCTTCCTTAAGATGGGGCAGGATACTCTGCCCTGTGGAAAGCAGAAGGCCCTCCCCCCTCCATCTCGGTCTAAGAAGATGTGCATCCATATAGAATAGGTTCCCAAAAAGCCAATACATGCAGAAGAGATAGATAGGTCCCTGTGCCATTATCATTGGCTTCTCAGTTAGTCCCCATTGGCAGCCACATTCAGAGAGTCCGGTTAGGTCATATGCTCATTCAGTCCTGGTCCAGCTGGATTTGATGTGCTCCCAATAGATCAGCACACTGTCTCAGTTGGTGGGCCAGTCCCTCATGGTCCTGACTTCCTTGCTCCTCTTTTCCCTCCTTCTGCTCTCCCACTGGACCTTGGTAGCTCAATCCCTTGCTCTGATGTGAATGTGGGTCTCTGGCTCTATCTCCATCCATCATGCAAAATTTCTATGGCCATTGGTCCTTTAAGTCAATCACATTATTAGCCACATAATTGTTTGCTTCTCTCCCACTTCATTAGTTTTCCTCTGTGAACTTTTCCGCTGGAAAGAGAAGCTGAAATGTTCCCTTCCACATCCCTAACATAAGCTAAGAACACGTCATTCCAGTTTTCCACACTATGAAGCAAATGACTCCAACTCAGAAGCTCAATACAATGAAATACACTTCCTGGGTGGGGAATAAAAAATGTTGTCCAACGAAACTGTTGTGCAACTGGACAAATTATCAAAAGCAACTCTTCTTTCCTCAGAAAACAAATCAAAAGTATATGCATAATAATAAACAAAGAAGAATTTAGTGTGAGGTATAAAACCAAGAAAACTAAAATTATGAGTAATACAAAGTGAATGTTAATAGCAGTACTACATTTAAGAATTAAAAAGTACAAACAATCCAAACTTCCATCTGGGAGGTTTTTTTTCAGTCATCTTGACTGAACAAACACATTATACTCAACCAATGGAGTGTTATTCACTAATAAAAAGAAATGGACTATTTATCAGCAGTTCTTTAGTGCTATTACAGGTTTTAAGTAACATTATACTTATATAGACTGAGTAGCTTGTATTTATATGGTCAGAAATATGCCCCAGCAATTAAAGAAACATAGGCCGTGTATTTGAGGAAGATGGTGGAGAGGAATTATATAGGAAGTGCCTAGTAGAGAGAAAGAAAGGAAGATGATGTAATTATATTTTCATTTCAAGAAATTAAATAAAATAAAAGCAATAAAGAGGGAGGGTCTAAAGATGGATCAACAAATAAGATTGCTTGTTGTTCTTTCAGAGGACCTAGGTTCAGGGTTCAGAACCTACATAGAAACTCAGAACTGGAAATATTAGTTCTGGGGATCTGCCACCCTCTTCTGGCTTCTGGAACTCTTTATAATGTGATACGCATAAACTAAAGCAAAACAAAGGCATACACAATATAATTAATAAATAAAAATCTTTAAAAACAATAACATAAAGCTTACTAGAAATTTTTTGAGTCCCTTCTCAAAGTTTCATAGGGTGCACTAAATTGTGCTACTCAGTGTGCTTTACACTCTTCTAACCTTTTCTCAGTGACATCCCAGACTTTCTTAAAGAAAATTATACATGCTGAAGAAATCTTAAAGGGAATAATAAGAAGAGTATAAAGTTGGAAATTCTAGATATCCATTACCTGGTTTATGGTGGATAACACGAATTACAAAAGTGAGTTTTGTCAGGAAGAAAAGCTTTAATTTGAACTATATGTACATAAAAAGTTGGCATGGGGGGACAGAAGTTTAATAATGCTATAGTCCAAGGGTATGTTCAGGAATTGGAAAGTAAACCTGTTGAAATGACAACACTCCATGCCTGTGTTCTCCCATAGGCTGATACCAATGTGTGCTTGGTCAGAAAATGTGTCTCTGAGTGGCAGAAATAATTAAAGCAATGATCATTTGATTCCTAAATACTATGTGAAGGTTTAGACATCAAATGTCAGGCAACTGCAACCTCATGAGCACATGGTAACCAGCTGGTGGCACGATCCTGAAGTCTGTGGATGCTCTTTTAAGAGGAACCTCACTAAAGAGTGGGTTTATTGATTACAGCCCACTGGTGGGTGCCAACGCCAGTTATCACTGCTGCAGAGATCTGGTTTAGTCAGCCCCTCACACTCCTACTGCTGCAGCTGCAGGAGTTACCTGCTTCCATGTTTCTCCATTGTGATGGAGTGCATCCCTTCAATCCATGTGTCAGAATAAACCCCTTCTCTCCTAGGATTTATTTGTTTCTCTCTAGCTGGATGGAAGTTGTTTGTATAAGAAGGTAATGCTTTTATAGCTTAATACTGAAATTAATTCTTCATCCGTGGACAGTGATAAATGAGTCATTTTAGAAGAAATAAGTTGCATCCCTTTAAATCACACATATAATGACACAGTTTGAAAAACTAAAAGGAATTAGTATCAAGTTCCTTATTACTTAGTGTTTTCTCTATACAAGATGTTTTGCTTCTCTGTCACCTGCAACAAACAGTAGGTTAGGAAGGTAAAGTCTCTCTCTCTCTCTCTCTCTCTCTCTCTCTCTCTCTCTCTCTCTCTCTCTCTGTCTGTCTTTCTCTTTGTCTCTCTTCATCCCATATTACAAATGAATTAGTGTAAGAAGATCAAGGTGGAAAATGTCATGTAACATTGATAATGCAGATCTGGCATCTGACTCTAATATACTGAGACTCAGGATTCAGCCTGGGAGCTTAGCTTTCCCTACCTTAGACCAAGAAGGAATTAACAAGCCTCATTGAATTATTTTTCTTACCCTTCCCATCTACTCTTTCACTCATTTTACCTATCTGTGAAAGACTTCTTGACAAGAAAAAAAAAGCCATGTAGAACTAGCCTATTTCTACAAGTGAAATGGGGCGGTTTCTAGCTTCCCTGTTGATTACTTAGATAGTAAAACTCATTTTGTAACTCTTGCTTCAGAAAGACTCATAAATTCAATGTGGCTATCAAAGAACTGTCTCCCTCTGACCTAAAATACTACCATCTTTACCAAATCATCACTACGAATATGAGACTTTAGCCACATGAGACAAAGTGCCTACTCTCTGGGGTGAGATTAGTGGGGATTATGTTTCAAATAACTAAAGTTACTTTCTCAGAGCATCCCAGGCTCCAAGCAAGGGTGTGTGAGTGGCCTTTTCCCCTCCATAATGAACATCAAACCAACTCTGACTTTTTACCTGGTGCTTCATGGGTGTGTCATAATGTTACCACATCACTCTGCAACATTTTTTACATATACCATCATCCCAGTAAAGTAAGCTGCAGTCTATTCATTCCCAAGTTTATATGCTGCTGGTGATTTACTGCCAACTTGATTTATGAACTGTCTTTGCTAGGTTTCTATATCAACAGAATGCATCATCCAGTCCATTCTATCCAACATTTTCCTGTATATAAAAACAAGCTGGCTTCTATTTTTTTAAAAAATCATGACATATTCTCTCTGATTGGAAGTTACAAGAAACTGAGGGTGGGGACAACTTTGTCAAATACAAAACACTATAATTCTAAGAAAGAAATTCTTCTTGGAACTATCTCATTAGCTGGTTGTATGTTTTGGGTAAGTCATTTAACTGTTAGGGTTTTAACAAAATAGGAGAAAAATATTTTTTACTCTAACTTGTTTGTGTGTGTGTGTGTGTGTGTGTGTGTGTGCACGTAATGCATATAAATGGGGCGAATACCTGTACAAAAATACAGAGCTCAAAGGAGAATGTTGGTTTTTATGTCCTCCCAGATTCTGCCACGTTCCTTTGAGGCAGAGTCTCTTATTAAATCTGGACCTAAGCTAGCTGAGGTCACAGGAATGCATATGGCCATGCCCATCATTTTACATGCATTTTCCAAACTCAGATCTTCAGGCTTGTATAGAAAACACTCTTGCATACTCAGATGAGTCTTTTGACATCCCTTTTTTTTGCATCAGTAAAATGATAGCTGTTAAACTGCTGTGAAAGGAATAAAGCAATACACAAAAAATGTGCTGAGCTTTGAAATATTTTAATGTGTCAAAGGTGATAAATGTCATCACCAGATTTTCTCTTCTTGTCCTCCTGCCTTCAAATACGTCCGCAGAGGCAGCACGAATAACTCTGGAGGGAAGGTGAGCCTCTTGGTCCTTCCTTTCTAACCATCCTCCACAGCTTTTCTTCCCAGCTGAGCAGGTCAGTGCTTTAGTCACCAATTTCTCAGCTATTAGAGTTTAAAGATCAAAAATATTTGGAAATAAAAATTCAACGAATATTTTATGTCTCAGAAACAGGTTCTGTCCCTGAAGACATAACTATTATTTTAAAGTTAGTATGTTATCATATGAATATTCATGTTTTCTCTAACCCACATGTGGAACTGTTTTTGCAGGCTTCAAACATGACTTAATAGTCATCATATACTAGATACCATTTTGTAATACTTTGTGATTTTCTCCAGTTAATCTTTATTGACATGTGAATTCAAGTTTGATCATTTAAACTGCAATACAACTTTATAAGAATACCATTTTCATCATTTCTCTTTAAAACAAGGCTTTAGGGTAATAATAATAAGACTGCAATAAACTCTCAGTGATTGTCTTTTGCAAAGGATGCTCTGCTAGTTTTCTAATCAATGGGCTAATTTACCTACTTGCTATATCTGTTCAATGTCTTCTTGTCTTACATACATTCAAATTCCTAAATTTTTTCTTTAGATGTATTTCATTCACTGAGAATTTTTTTGACTACAATTTTTCTGATATTTGGCTGTCTTAAAATGCATCAGGTCAACTTAGAGCACTTGTTATAAGCAGATATTTTCCATAACTTTTTAGAGTATTTTATATATGGTAAGTACAACGATATTTTCGTGTGTCAACTTGGCAAGGCTGTGATATGGCCATAAATGTTTGGAAAACATTTTTTACTGTTTATATATCAGTGCTTGTAGAGATTAGCATTTGAAACGGTGTAAGGCAGATGGGTTGCCTTAATATAAGTGAGCATCATCTGATCCATTAAAAGTCAGACCAAAAGTTAGGAAAGGTAAAAATAATGCTCCATGACTGCTTGAACTAACATGATCATCTTTTCCTAGCTTTGATATTTCTGACTCTCAGATCTTTGGACTCCCATTGCAATCTGTACAATTGGGTCATTTCCAGAATGTCACCCTGAAGACTGTACATAAGATTGTAGGATTTCTCAGCCTCCATAATTACATGCACTAATACTTAATAATAAAATTATCCCTAGATATGTGGCTCCCATTTTTTCCCTTGAAACTGTAGCATATACAATATATACCCTGGAAATTACAGGAAGCTTGGTTGTTTGACTATTAAAAGTCACTTTAGGTCTTTCTCTTCCAACATGTGGCATCTTTATAGAACTATTCTGTCTCTGTTTTGTTTATCTTCTTCTGTCATGGTTCACTGCCATCACTCCTTCTCTTTCTCTATTGATTAAATTCACTCTGTGTTGTCATTGTCTTTGAAAAGTTAATGTAGAATCTCTAGATAAGCTTAGAAGAAAGTGGAGCCTTTCTCCCACCAAAAGTGGATATATTCTTCCTGTATTTCCTTTGTGGTGGTCTCTATGGTCTTCATATTTGCAGGGCAGTCAAAACTAAACTCAGAGCCAGTAAATTTTGGTACCATTCAATTGATACAAATTTGAACTGAAGATATGCACATTGATTAAGAACTGTTGTCCCTTTCTACTTTTCTGTTCAGTGATTAAGTTATTTTTATTGTGAGCCTCCAAGATTATGGCAGAGGAAAGAGGTGCTTTTTTTAACCTTTGTTCTACATTTATAGTTATTTATATTCTCAGTTTAATATTAAAAAATTAAGCTTAGAGACACAATCCTTTAACTTAATCTCTTATTATCTATAAGCTCTTTCTAAAATAAAATCTATTTTCATAAGAAGATTACCAAATCTTATCAACATACAGCTACATGAGTGTCCTCCTTACATCTTGAAGAATTTATTATGATTGTATATACATACACATACATACGTAAACACACACATACATGAATATAATGGACATTTTTCTCAATTGGACTAAATTTTTTAAAAAAAAAAAAAGGAGTACTGAATCATGGGAAAGGTCTCTGAGTACAATATTCATATAAAGTTGTCAGATTCCGAGGTGAGGGTCCCAGAAATTGTAGCCATTTACAGATTTTTCTAAGAATACCTTAGGCCACCACACACAACCTTTATTAAATGGAGACTGGGAAACTTTATTAAGTAGTTAGAGCTGAGACTTGGATTTAGGTGTGAAATCTGATGTATTTAAGTGGAATTATAAATTGAAGTTTTGGAGTAAAATTAGATGAGCCAGTGTGACTATGGCCAATTAGAAAATGTCCCATACTCTTAGCTAATATATAAGAGCTACATTGGTATAAATTTTCTGTAATAAAGGATACATGACTCATCTCAGGATACAACTATCATATAAAGATGAATTCAGTATTGAGCAGAACATTGTCCTCTTAGAATTCATTAGTGAGAACACAACTTGGTAAGAGCGAATGAGGAAAGCTCTGGTTTGTTTCACTAAGCCTGTCTTTTAGAGAGTGCTGTTTGTTTATCTGTCCTCCAAAATAAGTAAGCAGATAAATAAAGAAATAAAAAGAAACCCTATGCCAAATGAGATCAAGCAAGTAAAAACAAGACGACTTTATGACAGCGGTACTTGGCTCTTCCTTCCCAAGTGAGGATTTCCTGTTGAGAGAATTGACAAAGAGGCTTGGAGAGAGCTTTCCTGTAATTAATTTTCTTTGTGTGTGAATCTAATACTGATGCAAAGGTGTTGCTCATTTGACAACCCCAAGGTTTCATGTCTAACCATCCAACGGGAAACAGAGAACACAACAGAGCTTCCCAGAATCCCTCATTAATTAGCTCCAACCCTCTATGATATTCATCCGCTCATCTAAAACCACTAATTGTTATCAATTGAATGATTTTCAGGATGAAATCAATACCTAGGAAGAATATAACTCATTTACATTGCTTGTTGAACAGCGAGGTGACATGAACTGCTCATACTTATGAATCCAGGCGAGATATGAACTCCAAGTACACAGAGAAGAGGCATTGTTGACTGCAAAGGCCATGGAACTTGAAACAGCAAAGACTAAATTCTTGCTGTACCTGATGGGAGATGCGTACATTAAACAATCTGAGCTCTATGAGTTTTCCTTCTTTCAATCGCAAAATGCAGACCAGGTCAAAATGTTATTTAACGCTAAAGAAAAATTAATTATAATTTCCAAAGTATGTACCAAGCTCCAGGATGTTGTGTGATAAAAGTAAGGCAATACGCTACACGACTCAGAATACCAGTTATTATATTCAATCTATCTCCACCTTAGTAATTAAGCATTGAGGGAAAAAGTTGGATCTTTCAAAATTCCTGCATCTATTTGATTCTCTTCCATTCACTGTGTGCCTTTTACAGTGAAACTAACTGAAGATATTTGAGAATCTAAAGGGTTTTGGATGAGTGAGCATTGAGTGACTGAAGCTCTCAAGAAGGAATTTGAAAGATCTCGGAGGCACGCAGCCACGTTATATAAACATATTTTGCACAGTACCATCCCCTGCGTGATACTGGCGCCACAGTTGCATTAAGTGAAATTTTATCCAAAATTTGTGAAGGTGTTCTGAGTTTGTTTGTCTGCTCCCCTGCTTTTTCTCAATGTCCTTAAGTAAAAGCTAAGGCAGTGCAGACAAATGAGCTCTGTGTTGAGTAGGCCCTAAGCAGACCGAAACATTTTAATTACAGCCAACTTTGTCAAAACTGTCACTCTGGCTTCAAAACAATTTTTGGAGAAAATTCAGCATTAAGAAAAAATTTTTTTCAAGAGACTCATCCTATTGAACTCCAGAGAAATTTATTCTTCCTCTCTTCTTCTTTCTTTCTTTCTTTCTTTCTTTCTTTCTTTCTTTCTGTATATAAAAGGAATATGACATAGTTGTATCTCTCTTACTTCTGAAATCCAAAAGACTGTTTCAATGCCAGCATGTTATAGTTGTCATAAAATTCATTTGCTTATCTTTTGTGCATGCCTCCCTTACCCCAGAAACTAAAATAAAGTATATATTTATTTTCTTGCAAATACCCAAAGTGGTCCCGGTTAAGCTTTAAATCTATTTTTCTATGTGCTGTGACTTTAAGTGTTGCTGTCTGTACTTGGCAAAAGCAGATAACAGGACTAAGCACCACAATAGCTGAACTTGGGGGAAATATCAGGGTACTGGATTGCCCAAAAGTCAAATTAGATTTTTTTTTAACTCAATGAATTGTAAAACCCTCTGCTGGTGCTAGCGAGATTTCTTATGATGGAATAAAGGCTATGACTTACTTGTTTTAGTTGGGTTTTAAACAATGCTGCAACAACAAGAAATAGGCCTTTTCTTTCTGCATGAGTATCCCATGGAATTTAAGGATTTTTTTAAATCTTATATGTATGCTTGGAAAATTATCACCAATATTTTTCTCAATAACACAGAGAAGCTCACGCTTGCTTCTGACATACATTATAAAAATTATTTACCCAGAACAGTCTACAAAAAGCTATCTTCTCCAGCTGTTGTCTTTACCATACAAATATTTAAACTAGATGCAAAAGGTTATTTTTTATCAATTTATTCTTTAAAGAATTCAGTTGTTTCTGTGCACAGAAACCAGCTTCTCCATGACAGCACAAAGACAAACTGTTTGTGTATGTTTTCTGATATAAAAGAGAAATTCCAATCTAAATCTAGTTTATTTTATTAATGTTATAATATATAATTATAATGCTATATGTTATATATCTATATACATATGTATACTGTATAAATCTGAATCCCATGTCTTTAAAGTCATTATAAAGAAATAGTAGGACTACGGAGATGGCTTATGGGCAAAGTGCTTGTCACTTAAGTCTGCCAACATGAGTTCTGTCCCTATAGAAAGATGAAAGGAGGAGCCGGACTCTGCACAGCCGCACTCTCGCTTTCACAAGGGCACTTAGACTACAGAGGTGCACACGTACACACTACAATCATCACATTCAGCTGAAAATGACTTCTTTGCTTTTTGAGATAAGGTTTCTTTCTATAACAACCCAAGCTGTTCTGTAACTTGCTTTGTAGAGCAAGCTGGCCTTGAACTCGCAGAGATCCACCTGCCTCTGCTTCCTGAATGATGGGATTAAAAGTGTGTGCCACCACATCCAGCACGCCTCTTTTTTAAAAAAAATAAAGAAGATTGTGTTTATGTATATTAAAATAGAATCATTTGCTAAAAATACACAAATACTTTTTTCAATGTCTTATACATTGAAGGTGACTTCAAGCTAGTCATGATATCACCCTGGGTCAAAATTGATTGATGGAATGAGAAATTTGTCTTTCTCTGGACTTGCTGATTGTCTTCAAGAGAGGCCAGCTCTTTGGCTCACTTGGTCCTACATCTCCCTTGTTCAGCTGTACTGTGGGGTTGGGTCCTCTACTGAGACTTGTACTTGGAATGTTTAGATTTGTGGAGGCTAATATGACGAATTTTCCTCAGGATTCTTCTAATCTCTTCTGCAAGTTTACCACCAAAAATTTTGCCAGGAAAGATGGCAAAATTTTATTGCAGAAGTTTAATAGAATTTACCTTTAGACAGCAATGGAAGTTTCCTTAAGGAAATATGTTCTGCAAGACATTAAAGAGCAGTCTCCAGAGTGGAAATGGACTCGGCATACATTTCATCTACAATATGTATTTTTAATACAAAACGACAGTCTTGACACAGAATTTTTATTGTTATGCCTTGAAAAACAAAATGTCATTAATATTGCCACCCAGGACTATGGGCACCCATTTGCCTGGGGTTGAGAGGGGTTATTTGCTGCCTGACAGTGATGGGAGCTGAGTAAACCAATGGAAACCAATGGGGGATGATGCATAAGGTTCTAGAAGAAGGGACAGCCATTTAATGAATGCTGAGGGCACTGTGACCACGCTGTGGTGGAAAGAAGAATTGTCAGGTTAAGGATTTGAAAGAAGAAATGTAGTTTTAGCTTTGCAAACATAAACTGCAGAAAAAAACAAAAGAAATGAGAACATACTCCATTGGGAGCACAAGACCAGGCTTTTGAGTCACTGCAATGAGTTCTACATATTGGGGGGAAAAACAGGAAGAGAACATGAAAACCAAAAAGCAATCCATGCGTTGGAGGAGTACAATAATAACATTTCTCCTATACTTCTTATTTTACCATTATACATGTACAATGAATTAATGCTAAAATAGATGCCTAGTTTTTCTGAACATTCCATCATATATGTATTGATTAATCTTTTTAGTTTGAAATTTAAGTGAACCAACTATTTTTGACCCTTTTGTGAAACAAAGAAACTCCATCTGAAAAAAAAATATTCCCAGAGTCAATAAATATAGAAAGCGCACACCAAGGCTGTTGACCAGCTGGTAGTATTCTTGAGGAGAAACTTCAGATACAAAGGTTTCACTGGGAGAACAGAACATTGCTCCCTAAAAACAGGATATCACGGGTGTCTGCAGTCAGCAACTGCATGTAAAGTCTTGTAGGGGGACTTTTTTTTCTCCAAATACTATTCAATGCAAAGTACTTTTTGCTATATGATTTATTTGAATATTTCCATTGCTGCATATCCCTTCTTGTTGGAGCCTTGATCAATCTAAACAATCATGAAAGAAGAAAAGTAAAGAATCCAGTCTTTTTTGAAAGCCCTGACAAATGGCTTTGGCTTAAGCAGGTGTGACTTCTAGATAGAAAGGCCATGTAGACAAGTTGGTCTCCAGGCTGGTGAAAGAAGCAACTGTCGCCATAGGCAGCTCTACCAAGACTGTCGCTGACCCACCTCACCGGCTCACTGGAAGAACCACGCCGAGTCTGGTGCGGCCTCTCGACGCAGATGCTGTCAGAAGGTCTAGACATGTAGGCCTCCATAGCAGGTTTCTAAGCAAATGACTAAGCCGATCAGCCTCTTCCAACCTGACTTTCCATTAAGACCTAATAAATCTCTGCTTTTTAAAGGCTACACCTCGAAACTGAAAAAGCAACCCTAAAACTCAACTGAAAATATTCCCACATTCAGCCTGCACTTAGAGATACAGACAAATGACTTGCCTCAAATGTACACATGTGTTCATGCAAGACTTGTTTTATAATCTAGGTTTCTCTGTTTGGGGTATTGGATCGTTTGAATGATCATGCTAGGTGTTAGGAAACTGTGGAATCATAACACAAATAAAAGCTACCCCCAAATGCCCACTGATGCCACCTTTTTACTAGAAAGGGTTCAGATCCAAATGAGGTAAAAGGGTTGCTGCCATGATCCGTCTGCATCGTGGTTACTACCATACTCCGCTGAACATCTAGAAATAAATAGAAGCAAACATGAACAGATCTCGTCTCCACTCCCACAAAAAGCTGCACTGGATTTCCAGGATGTTACAAAGGCCCCGTCCCCACCTTCCCTGTGTGGTCAACATGTGCGTGCTGACTCAGTGGGTCACCAAAACCTTCCTCTTGAACAAGTATGGTGGCTTATACTTGTGCTCCCAGCACTGGAGAGGCTGAGAAAGGAGAATCATTGTGGGTTCAAGACCATCATGAGCTACACAATGAGTTCCAGACCAGCCTAGACTATCAGGCAATTCACTGTCTCAAAGGAAAACAAAAATAAGAAAGGCAGACCTTTCTCTATATATAGTTCAGACCTCATTTGACAATGGCATCAACTTTCTTCCAAAATGTGGCAAATAAGTCATTTGAATTGGCTGTGGATTCCCATGGTTTCAGGGTGGGGGGGGGAGCATTTCAGAAATCTACTTAAAATCATTCATTGACTTCTCTGCCACACTTTGGTCACAGCTTCTAGAAAAATGAAGGTAACAATATAAAAAATCATGCATTTTAAATTTCCCACAGAATCTGTCTTCCTGATCTCATTTAGAAAGAAAGAAAGAGAGAGAGAGAGAGAGAGAGAGAGAGAGAGAGAGAGAGAGAAAGGTGAATAAGAACATAAGAGCAGATAGTTCTCTGTGTTCTTTCTTGACTGCTTGTCCTCGGAATCCTAGGAGGAACGTATGGAGTGGCTTTCTTTGGAAAATGCACAGAGTAGACAGAGATTCTGACTGGAAGTTGGCATCCGTTGGTGTTTCTCCTCACCACAGTGGGCTGAAATGTGAAGTCGTCTTCATTATAAGTTTGGGGAAAGCAGAGTTTCCCCCTGGCCTGTGTGAAGCAGCTAGCGTTCTGGAAAATGAACGCAGCAAACTTTTCTCCCGTCATGTGCTGAGCTAACCTGATATGCCTTGGGAAAGGACAGCATATTACTCCGGGGAAATGAGAAACACACAGAAAATAAAATTGTTAGGTTTTGCTTGGAATTGAAAATTGTTGAAGGTTGAAGACTTTAATGTAGGGGTTTATCAACGGCGGCAGCATCGGTGGCTTTATCAGACCTACACCGAGGCTGCAAAAGGCACTTCCTGCCGATGAAATTACAGAGCTAGAGATTGGGGTCCAGATTTTATACTCAGGAAGCCCTTGAAAACGTGTTTGCCACGGTCATGCTGAGAGAACTAATAGGTTCTATATTTGCCCCTAATTTTTCAAGATAACAAATGAGGCATCTAGTCAAAGAGCACTCTTCTAAATTTTCATAATCAAATATCCAATACTTCATTTTCTAGAAACGTCATTGACAGAAAGTTCTGAAGCAATGTTTTGAATAGATTAGACACTTGTAAAAGGAATAGTTCTTGATTTTAACTAAAATATTCCCAGCAAAGGAGAAAAATAGTAATTATAGTCAGAATCAAAATTGAATGAAATTATTCATATGTATATTTATCAGTTATTTATAATTGCGGACTCTTGTACATTTCCACACATATGCTCTTTTTAAATTATTTTACAAGTTAAAAAAATTAAGAGGAATAGATGATAAATAATTTACAGAATTAAATTCTGGGGAGAGCTCTTTACATTTTTGTAAAGATATTTTATAAAAAGTATTTATTGCCTGCTCATCGACTATTTAAGCATACACTACCAATAAATTATAAAACTAAGTATAACATAAAAAAATTAGAGTTGTCCTAGTGTAACTACATTTGACAGAATTCTGTGGGGACGAACCCTTGAGACATGTGCAGATGTTTGAGAAATGACATTGAATGCCTTTCCCATCATGTGGTCAATAGCAGAACAGAGCCGCTACCCACAAGAAGACCTGTAAACTGGTGTGGGGATATATTTTCAATGTTAGGCTACCACCTGGTTGGTTCAAGGCCTTGAATTCAATTCCCATTGTTAATAATAATAATAATGGATAACCTAAACCAATCTACAAATGGAAAACTACTGAAGAAACAGAAAAGTAACACGATAATCAATATATTACATGATAAATACTTTTAAAATAAGCTTAAGATGTTCAGAAAGTTTGAGGAACTTCTCTGAAAAAAATACTCAACTTCCATGAGTTCCCAAGGGAGATGATGCTCAAAACAGAAGGTACAAAAATCCCAGTGGGGACGTTTATTAGAGGTGAGATTGGGTGGGGAGGGTGAAAGGGTGGTGTTCGAAGCTTAACGAGGTCAGAAGGGCTGAACTAGATTGAGTACACAGATAGGATGAGAGAAGCTGCCAGAAAGGCAGGCTAAAGGCAGAGACGATCAAAGGCTCCGTGAAGTCTAACCACTACACTGAGAACAAGCTAGAAACAAGCCATCTGCAAACAAGTGTGACAACAGCAGACAACCTGAAGGGGGTAAAGGCAAAGGGGTCCAGATGAAGGAGTCCGGCCATTACCAATGGGACTCTCTTGAGACTCTCATAATTGTTCACCCTTTATCTTACGTGGTTTGCAATGCCTAAAGGGAAAGTCAGCAATTCGTGAACCATCTGTTTGAGCCTATTGACAAAGCCTGTGTCTAGACCAAAAAGTTGATGGTTCTCTCATATCTGGTAGGAGAGACAGAGGCACTCCAATTTCATTTTGGAAATTGTCATTTATCACCGATTAACTATTGGAAGAAAATATTTCCCTGTCATTAAGAGCATTCAGTCTAGCCACGTTAATTTGGAAAGTTTTCCGTGCCAAGGAAAATCTATTCTGCTAGCTTTGATGTTCCACAGTCATCAGATGATTTGTTTCAAAAATTTTTCTAATATCAGGTACTAGTCAGGCTTCTTGCAAACCCACATCTGGGGACACAGTGTCATCCAGACTGGAGTGTTTGAAGACAATACCAAACAATAGACAAATAGCCTAAGTTGGTTTCTAAGTATTGTCCCTGTATTTTTGAGCAAGATGTTTAAACTACCAAAGGTTTAATCTCCTCCTCACTGAAACAAGCGTAATAATTGTTTCTGTGTAGAGTTTTGATTGACAGCCTGTGTAAGATACTTAGTATAGAGCTTAGTACCTACCGCCAAGGAAGCACTCAATAAATAAATCTTGTCTTTTCAGATTTTTCTTTGATTTTTTTCCTTTGGAAATCAGAACACTTTGTGAATGCTATATCATGGAACAGAATCCTAGTTAGTGCTCACTGAGAGAACTTTGTCATTTTAAAGAGAAAGTACATATTTTATGTGTAAGTAGCGTTTCACATGCTTCCCACTGTAAAAATTTTCCTTCAGTGCAGCAACAGAAATTATAGATAACAGATAAAAAAATCTGAATTAATGTTATTTATAAAAATTCAAGAGTCAAGCTTTATATTGAGGAATAGAAACACCTACTATGAAGAAAAATTCAGTTAAATCTAAGAAAAGAAGAGGGAAAAGAATAAACAGAAACAATTCTTCACCTTAAGGTCAAGGTCCACGGCATGTTATTAAACAATTAAAACCTATGCTCTACTATATCCAGAATACAAACATATCTAAATACATATTGTGAAATTTTGTTTGATATTTAATTACAAATTTATAGTGCAATTGATATCAAATAGTTGTCTTTTATATCTTTAACATTTGTTTATGAAGAACTACTTTAAACACATGAAATTTATTTTCCGGTTGATTGCAGAGATTCTCGGTGCTTGGGAATACATCCAAAAAGCACGGATAACTTCCCTTTTCCAAACATCTGAAATACTTTGGCGTTTGCTCTGAATTCTATCTTTTGTATGAGATTGTCCACTGAATGGTATTTTACGTCTTTGGTGTGTCTATAGTCAAAGCTTGCAAAGAAATGAGGGGTTAACTCAGAAGCAAAGGTTAGTGGAGGCAATGGGGCTCCAGAACTCCCAGAGAAGCTCCCCAACATGAGACTGCTTGGGACATGAGATTGCATGGACAGTGTGTGCTAAATCATCTATGAAGCATATTCACGTGCTTACTTCCATAAGATCAAATGTATACAGTAGCCTACAGCACTTTGGTCAAGGTCCCACACACTAGCGCAGTCCTCCATATTGAAAGAGAAGTTTCAAAATGATTTTGAACAGAGCCTATTAGCCCAGCTTCCTATATACACCAAGTGATGCCTACACACAGAAATAAACAGAATTTACTTTCACCAAGTTGGTGATTTATCAAGCTGTCCAAGGACCCAGAAACTTTCACTCTTCCTTTGCCCAATAAGCATCAAAATACTGTTTTCCTCTCTAAGGGCAATCTAAGAATTCAGTGAATATGACTTCATAATAGGCAGACATCAGGAACCATTCAGAAGTTACCTCTCTCCACTTCTGCATCCTTGACTTCAATTTTAGGTAATGTTAGATGTCCTCCATGAGCCTCTGCTAAATACTGAAGATGGCCTGCTTTTTGTTATCTCTAAACTGTTGACCCACCAAGCATGTGGTTTAAAAATTAAAAATTCGTGAGTTGGAGAGATGGCTCAGATGTTAAAAGCACTCACTGGTTGCTCTTCCAGAGGTCCTGAGTTCAATTCCCAACAACCACATGTGGCTCACAACCATCTGTAATGAGATCTGGTGT
>JAQHUG010000112.1:3015370-3078735 GCA_028555095.1 Dicrostonyx torquatus
ATCAAGATCAATCATATCTTTACCCAAACAGAAATTATTATTCTCAAGACTCAGGGGAAAAAATTTCCCAGCTAGTTCAACCTGCAAACATTTTCTTAATCTTTCTCGTTTGCATTTCAAGACTCCCTAATATCAAAAGGGAGAAGAGTAAACATATCTTGTTTATTACTTCCTGCTGTTTCGAGTTTCACTGAATCTAGTCTCTCTCTCTCTCTCTCTCTCTCTCTCTCTCTCTCTCGCTCACACACACACACACAAACACACACTCACACACACACACACACACACTCATCAATTTAGCATTCATTTTTGTGGTTGTGAACCTGAAGTCATTCATCTACATGTACTCCCATTCATGGGAAGGTCCAAAGCAAGGCTTTAAGGCATGAACACTCATGTCAGGACCAGGTCTAGAGTACATGGCAGATGAGGCCCAAGATACCAGCTGACCTACTTTCAGAATAGCCACGGTCTGTATATAAATCATGTTCAGAAAGCCCTGCTGGCTTTGCCAGCTGAAAGAGGAACTCCAGGCGAGCTGCAAAGTCGCAGAACTGTACCACAGCCAAAGTCCGGAAGGGCTGGCCTTAGACCTGAGCTACTGTCCCAGCAAGTGGACTTGCTGTTGTCTTATACACAACATGATGAAGGAGTCAGCAGTTTTAAGGAAAATACAACTTTTTTTTTTGTTTACCTTTTGATTTTTCCGAGACAGAGTTTCTCTGTGTATCCCTGGGTGTCCTGGAACTCACTGTAGATCAGACTGACCTCGAACTCAAGGGTCTGTCTGCCTCTGCTACAACTTTTAATCTTAATATTCTAATTTAATATTTAGTCAAGTAGAGGACAGACTTGATGACTTTTTGTAACAGATTCAAAAATAGATCAAACAAGTACTTGATAAAACTATTCTATTTTACAAAGTCCAGCACGGAAACTCACAAGGTTTGTGTAAACACATAGCGGGAGATAGCTTTGCGCACTGATTTTTTTATACTGTTTTCTGAGATATTTATGGCATTTATCCCTACCTGGAGACAAGAAAACTGAGACAGACCATGAATTATCCTTGAAGTCTAAAAAGGGGGCTAGCAGACACCAAACCAGATGCATGGGATCGAGCTATTTCCACAACACAACACTGCTTTCCTGTATGGTCCTGTAATTAATTCCAACCATAAGGGGTCGTGTCAATGACATACTATGATGTACAGAGCTGTAGTCTGCTCGGTTTAGTATACATTTGGATATATTTAAATTTACTTCTATCTTTTACTTGTGTTCTAAACTGAACAGACCCCCATCCTCTTGTTCACTTTTTAAACGTTCTTGGGAACTCTCAATATATGAACAGATTATACACATGCAAATTTACCTGGCTTTTGTATTTATTTTTTTATTTATAATGAAGGAAACTAGTGAGTTTGTTTACTAAACACAGGTAAGAGGTTGCCTACAGGAGTGTGAGTGACCCCAAAACAACCTCCCTGGGAAGTCTAGGCCCAGCATGATTGATAGCTAGCTGCCCCATGGTTGCATGGATGAAGCCTGCTTCGGTCACCTTCCCCACCCAATATTCTCTGTCACCTTCCCAGACCCCGAGGCCACCCTCAATTAGGGCGGAATTGCATGCAAATGGCTTGGGAAAGCAGTTGGAACCTAGGATGAGAGGCCAAGGACTCTCCAACCTTTCTTATGTGAAGGAATGTCAAAGGTCAACAAGCCCAGCTGTGATGAGCTTTTGCAAGCAGGCACAGCTGATCCCAGGGAGAGGCTGTTTTTACCCCTAAGAGAGCACTGTATGAACATAATTTTCATGGATTTTGTGTTACATGGAGTAGTGGTGACTTGTCTGAAATCATAGGAATAAAGATGAGCTCTCATCCTTAAAAAGATACCAGGTAGGTTTTTCTTTTTCAAGTTGCTGAGGTGGGTCAAAGCTGTGCTTAATCAAGGGAAAAGTCTGTGGGGGACCCTGAAGCTGGTCCAAGTCTTTGCAAACCTCCAAATTCATCTACAATGTGCAACTTACAGTTTTGTTGAAACAGTAACCACCCATATCTGCCTATCTGGATCATAGAAGCAATTATCCACAAACCGAAGAATGCTCCTGTTTTCTCAATTATTCCTGGGAACCTAGCAGGCACAGTGATCTAAAATAAGGATTCTCAACCATGAGAAAATCTGCCAAACTCTACCCATTCTCAGAGATATTTGAAGGTGTGTGCAGTCTGGCACCTGATGGGTACTGCTCAGAAACTCCATTATTTGCTTTACTTTGTGAATGGTACCTGAGAACAAAGAATTGACCCAGAATGAACGTGCCAAGATTAAGATCCCTATGACTGCAGTTACAGATGACCAAAAACCACTGTAGGGGTGCTGGAAGAGCAACAAGTGACCTCTATCACTATCTTTCTATCCTATGGAATTATTATTTTTCAATTTATTTTATTTTTAATTTTAAATTGTGTGTGTATGTTGGGGGGGGGGTATGAGCATGTGCATATAAGTGCTGTTGCCCAGGTTCTAGGAAAGGGTGTTGGATCCCCTGGAACTGGAGTTACTGACAATCAAGAACTGCCTGTGGGTGCTGGGAACTGAACCTGGGTCCTCTGAAAGAGCAGTCAATGCCCTTAAACCTCTGTGCTATCTCTCCTTCCCTGCGTAAGAAATATTTTCTGAGGATTTTTAAATGTTTTATTATGTGTGTTTTTGTATGCTAGTATTCCTATGTGAGTATAGGTACCCAAGGAGGCCAAAGACATTATATCCCCCTGAGCTGGAATTCCAGGCTGTTAGGAACTATCCAACATGGGGCTTGGGAATATAACTATAGTCCTCTTCAAGAACGCCCCATGCTCTCAACTTCTGAGCTCTCTCTCCAGCCACAAGCAATGATTGCATCCTAGCCTACTTTTCATTTCAGACTCGTTGGTAACAGTGATAACTCTCTGTAATTCCCTCAGCTGAGACTACATGTCTTGTGAAGTCTAGAGTCTTAGCTTTCCCACTGAGAAAGTCCCAGCCTCTTCTGAAGTCTTTTCAGCCCCAAACAGCTCTAAATCCTGAACTATGACTTTACTGAAACCGTCAGTACACAAGCCACGTCAAACTCTGAACGTGTAAAACAGTAGTCTTCGCTTTCTTGAAAAGTATGTGAGGACCCAAGGTCTGGTTTGCATTGAGTTCTCACCATTCTTGGAAGTTTTCAGTAGGACAGTGCATAAAAGTGAGCTCCCACCTGAGGATTTGAGATCTACCTCACTTTTAACAGGGTCTTTGATATTGTGGAAGGAATGGAGGAATGAGCAAGAGCCACCCACATTTAGTGAGGATGTACTATTTCAGGAATAGAGGACGAAGCATCTCTCCAGATCTTCAGGAATTATTTCCATATTAATGAGTTTTTTATATAAATATCATTGTCCTGATAGTGAGCAAATCTATCATCCATCATCTATCCTTCTATACATTTATACATACATGTATGTGCACATATATACAAACACATATATGTAAGCAAGAAAGGATGAAAGGGTTTGGAATGGGAAAGGTCATTTTAAAAGAAAAATAAAAAGGTCACACTGGTAAAAGCCAAAGTAGCAAAATGGGAAATGCCAGTGTGACACCCCCAGACTCGCTCAAATGCATCCCAAGTAAACATGGATCACCTGCACATTGCATCTTCCTGGGATCAATGCAAACAACCTAATTGTGTTCTGACTCCACTGATTGCTGTACTGACTGCATTCAGGTGAGTCATTCAGCTTTGCACAGGCAAAGACTTGAAATTAAAACACCATGGCCAAGAATAGTTTAAAATGGGCTTAATCACAAGATTGCAAATATTTACCTTAAACATCGTTCCCCACATTTTCTAGGTAAGTAAATTAATTTTTCATCTCTTTGTCTATGCCATGGAAGATTCCTCTGCTTATGTGCAGTGACGCTACTTGACAGGCATTTGACAAAGATCCTGACAAATATCCAAATATAGCTTAGTAATTTATACATACTCTATTTTAATAATACACATAAGACTCCTCAAAATATTATTGTGTAAAATAGATTTTAATTAACTTGTTTGATTAGAATGTGTACAACTCAAAAAGAAATTTCATAGATGTAAACATAACAAAAAGTAGCTCATAAGACAAGAAATTAAGTGCTTAATTTAGACATTCCTACTAGTAGTTTAGCTGATTTTCCTGATAATATAAATATAATTTAATGCACAACTAATGGTGTAAAAATACATCATTTCTTGCTAATTTTCCTTTGGAGGAAGTTATGCCACTATCTCTTTAACGCTGCTTCAACTTTTTTATCCTTAAATCCATTTATTCTGTGCTTGATATTTGATACTTGAAGATGGTGCTTTATTTTCCATTTCAATGAAAAACTCATTGCCACAGTGGCAACTCATATTTAAATGGGCTGCACCCTGGATAATGTCAGAACCGAAGGTCTTTAAAGATGTGTTGTTTCAAGTGCCTCCTCCTGCAGCTTAGCCGAAGTTAGTAGTGGCTCAAATGAGAACTCAGTGTTTTTATGCTTAGTGCCCAGAAGCAGTTCCGTAGATTCCTGCTGAAAAGCACACTGCTTTAGGAAGCTACTGTTGAGACTTGTTCTTACTGTTGAACATTTTTTACAGAGAGAGGCATCACGATGCTGGAAAGGAAGCTTGAGGATCAATTTTTGTTTTGCCTTGAGCTCAGGTTAGAGTCTGCACTGGCTGAGGACTCAGCATCTAACTCTGCCACTTGCTTTGTAAGCTGACAGGCAGTGCATGGCACGGGCAGGAATGAGCCCATTCTACTATCGTTACTGGTAATGGTCACTCAGAAAAACCTTACCTAAAGCTGCCTTGTACATCAAGGATAAGGGATGCGCTAACCCCTATCCAGAAATCAACTTAGGGAAACTGGTGGTTTCAATTAATTCATGAAGTCACAGAATTTAAAACTCCTCCCTTTCATTTTACAGAGGAGAGAGGCACAGCGAGGGTAAGTGTCCTGCTCTAAGGATAAAGTCTGTAAACTAAAAGTCGAGCTGTCTGACTACCTAGCCATGTTCTCCTTTTTATTTTATTTTCTTATTTCCAAGGACATTAAATTATAAAACTTTTTGTACCTTTTCTAGTCATTCCTGGGAACAGTATGCTTTATTGATCGTCCTTGTTTCTAGCTTTAGTACAAATATTCCATCAGTGTTATAACTAAGGAGTCAAATAGGTTTTGTTCATGTTTTCAATAACCTGCACTGTTAGTAATGCTTCTAAATAAAATGTTTCTACTTCTAAAACTGAGGCCTATCCTAGTTGATAATCCTACTTTAGTTCTTCAGAGTAGAGTGTTGAGTTACTTCTCTTAGGTAGAAATCAGCAAATATCTATTTACCTTAGACAGGTCACCAAAGATAAATTAAAAAGTTATTCCACTGTAGTTCAATTTGGTGAACCAATGAGTTTATATGAGACTTACTCATCAGGAGAATGAGTAAGATGTGATTTACCGAAGTGTATGTCATTTGAAATCAGATGAATCACTAAGTGGTCTCACCTTGTTATTAAAAAAAAAAACCCTTCAATTAAACTTCTACCACTTCTCTTTTCTAGCAATCCATAACAACTTGTAGCTTGAAGAAAATAAAAATAAAATACTGCTTGGGATTCCAGATGGAGATACTATTCCTCTTCTCATGTTACCATTTCTATCGACCTAGAGGCCAATGTGTTCTCTTCCTTAGATGCTGTGACTATGGGGCTAAGGTTCTCTGCTGCATTATGTGCTGGCCAGTCACGTCCAGAAAAAAGCACTATATTGCAACAGGGAAGACATTAGTACATTTTGAAAATAGCCAGAAATATTCCATTTTGAAAATCATATGTAAAAATATTTTTGTAATGATCCATCTCTCTTCTACAAGAGTTTAGAAATTTGACCCTAAAACTGCTGTGTTCTTAGATGCAACTTCAAAATGTTACTAGACTAGTAGAATTACCCAGACTGTTTCTGAATGCCTTAAACTGCTAAATAAATTTTAAAAATTAACAAAGTTTGAATATATATCAACAAACGTAATACTGACATTCATATAACCACAGCTGATATCAGTTTTCGCTTAACAAACCAAGCTTCATAGATGGTATAGGAAGTAGTTTTCACTGCTATTGGCTAGTGTTCATGGTACTTGAAGGTACTCTACATCCTACTAAAGGATAAAGGTAGACATTGACCCAGGTACAGACTCTTAGATCTACAATGGTGACTTCCCTTCAAAAATGAGCTGTTTCAATGTGGCACAAAGCTTGTGGGTGTGGCCAACTAATAACTGATTAGATTTAAGCACCACTCTGTAACTTGAAAGCCTTCCCTGGGACTAGGTAGACCAGCAATCTAAAAGAAACCCACTACTCTTCTACTAAGGGAACATAACAGTAAAATTGATGACATTCTACTATACTCATAGATCAGTGTTTTGCCCAGTTGTCATAAGAGAAGTTCCCTTCTGCAGTATGTGAGAACAAATACCGAAACTCAGTCCAACAATTTGGAGAAAATTTGAGATGCCTTGGAACATCAGTCTTAAAGGGGATGTCTCCATTAAATCCCTTCCCTCAGACCTATAGAAGAGGAGGGGGAATGATTGTAAGAGTCAGAGTGGATGGAGGACACTAAGAAAACAATACCTTCTAAATGTTATAGGGCTGGCCCACATATAAACCCACAGAGGCTGTGGCAGCATGCAGAGTGCTTTCGAGGGTCTGCACCAGATGGAGTCCTAGAACTGAAAGGAAAAGCAAACACATGGCCTTATCCCTAACCCAGAATCTATTTCCAATTAACAATTTGAAAATAAAAAATTAGTTTTCTCCAGTGAAGCATCTCTGGGTAGACAGACCACTCTTGAAGCAAGGCCCCATGCCTGGCAGTAAATACACAGAATTAACTCAATGATATTTTTGGAGTGCTGGGTCTTTTGTTGCTGTTGTTTGTTGCTGGTTTTTTTCTCATAATGCTTTGTCTGGGCACTTTTTTCATTTTCTTATCCTTTAAAAGTTTGCTTATATTACATAGTACATGATTTTGAGTTTTTAGGGATTTCTCTGTGTGTGTTAATATGTGCCTAAGTCTTCTGAGTTTCTTGTGCTTTTTCTTTGGCTCATTGTTTTGTTATTGTTCATTTGTTTGTTCTATTCAGATTTGTTTGGTTTTATTTTTTCCTATTTAGATGTATGCTTTCTAATGAGAAAGAGAAAGAAAGTGCTAGGGGAACTCCTTCAGCCAATGGGCTTTGAGATGCTGCACCAGATTGGGTGTGGCTTTGGGCACATGCACATTCTCTCTCTCTCTCTCTCTCTCTCTCCCTCAGCTGATGAATTCAGTTCCTGTTCCCCACTCATGCAGAAGACTGTGATCTATGAATCTATCCCTAAATAAAGAACCCTTTATTATACTCAATTCGGAGCTAGTGTAGGACTACTTTATAGAGTCTGTCTACATGATAGGATATGGATTTTGGTAGGTGGGAAAATGGAAAAGATCTCGGGAAGGAAAAACGATTGTCAGACTATATTATACTAAAGAATCTATTCTAAAGTAAAAGAAAGATTACTCAAGCAGCTACTGAAAAATGAAAGAAATGCAATATAATTTTCAACATATATTAAGATACAATTTTACAATTTATAAAAAAATTTTGAATCAAGTTTAATGAAGGGAGTTTCATGACATCATTTATTTGTAATCCATAAAGTATCAGGTTAGACAGCACTGAGAACCCCAAGTTTTTCTGTAACATAAAACCTGTGGAGTCTCAGGCCTGACTCTGACTTGGTTCTCAAATCGTGACTATGAAACCAATTGGACCACAGGCGAAATGAAGCCACCGTCATTTCATTTTATGTTTTTTTTTATTGCACATTTGAGTTTGCTGGGAGTCCTCATTTGTTCATTTATTATGATAATTTTGTTTTCTTTAATTCTTTGAATGTTTCATCTACTAATTCTAGCATCCAAGTCTCCTTAAAGTCTACTTCTATTCATGTATATTCCCTTGAATGAAGAGAAAATTATCCTTTTATTCGCATGACAAATTATTTTAGTTTCTAGTCAAACTGTAGACAAATACTCTAGGAATTCCAAGCTGTAGAAACTGTAGAATCCTTATGAAAGCAGGAGACCTTGGTCCTGTAGGAATTAAATTTCTGGCTGACCTCTATGTACTTGAAGATAATTTGAAGTCTGCTCATGTAGTTTGTGTTGATTTTACTTTCATTCTAAAATAAATTCCTTAATCCTGAGACAAGTATCTTACTCCTTAGAAAAAATACTTCTGGGTTTTCATTGAGTTCCTAAAGTGTTTACCAAGCCACTCAATTTTGACAGGATACAGACTCTAAACTTGACCTCCCCTTTGGTGAACAATTCTTGACACTTTTGCTGTGTTACCGAAGTTAAAAAAAACAAGGTAATCATCTTAACACTTGAACTAGAATCAAAACAGCTGCTGCTTCCCACTCTTATGTTTTCCCAGGAAGGACAACCATTCTCTAAAGGTCTGGTAAACATTTCTATGCCAATGCTGAAGTGATTCATTCTCCTCTGTTTTCTCATTCTGCTTGTGATTTCTCCCTTTCGTTCCCACATCTCATGACTGTCCTGAATTCTACTCATTGGGCACCATGGAACTGTCTCAAAGATAGAGTTCAGATAGTCAGCTTGAAGAATGGAGGAGAGCACTCGGAGGGGGAGTGGTATACATATGCTTATATTCCATATGAGTCCCTCTTTTAGTGACTCAGATGCATCAATCTTACGATGAACTTGCCCTAGAAAGCAGAATGGGTTCTATAAAGATACACAGGCTTCAGACACATGTCTTCAGAACTCCAAAACTAATCAATTGAGAAAGACAGATTGGTCAAGTAAAGCTATCAGACAGTGTTGTAATGGGGCTAGAGGGATAGTTCCATAGTTAAGAGCAATACTGCTCTTGCAAAAGAGGACCCACGTTTCATGTGTTTCATTTCCAACACCCATGTCAAGGAGTACACATCTACCTCTAAGTCCTGCTCCAGAGGTTCAGTGAGTCTACAGGCACACACACACACACAGAGAGAGAGAGAGAGACAGAGAGAGAGAGACAGAGAGAGAGAGAGAGAAATATAATTACATAATCTAACAGCACTACAAATAAATCTTTAAAAGCATTCTTATTAAATTACCTTGAAAGTTTGAGATTAAAAAATGAATTGAGTGTTAGAGTATGCCTTTGCTAGTCTGTTACCAAGTTAGAAAGCCACTTGTGTTGATTCTATCCTATGAAGTTTGCTTGCTGAAGACATTCAGCCTCTGTTAAGGTTTTGGGGAAGCTTTTTATCAAATTGAAATCACTTCATGGAAGAATAACACTATATTTTTTGTGCTTTGTTATCACCTGTCCCCAAGAAGCTGAGATGATCGGATGAATTTCCTATTAGAACGTTTTCCTTTGCTTAATTTCTCTCCTATCTTACCACTCTGCCAGTATCCCCACTCTGCACTAAAGAAATTTGCTAAGTTCTGCATTGATAATGTTTACTGACATCTTGCTATCCATCCATAACAAAATCTGTCACCTCATCACCAAACACTCCTCTCCCAGGCTTTCCCCTTAACACCAATACTCTTTATACATGCGCCACAAACACACACACATTCACATGAGAAAAGGAAGAGGTGTCTTTTTTTAACGTCACGACCTTGGTCTACCACAGTTCGTACGATGCTTTCCATAAGACATTTCAGACACCAGGAAAGATGCATGCATGCACCATCAACTCCCCTGCTTTCCTCCCTGCAGTCCATACTGCCCGGCAGACTCACCGCTACAAACTCTGTGCTTTCCACGTGTTCACCTCTGAAGCTCCAGTAACGGCTGCAGCCGCCCAGCAGGGCTTTCCTGCAGCTTGTTTCTATGGGTTAATTGCTGTCTCTGTTCCTTGAAGGACCACCACAGTTGTCGGCTTTGCGGAAACACCTTTGATACCAAATCCCCACTCTTGGAAAGCTTACAGCTCATGCACTCGGATTCCTCCAGTCACCAAGAACACCAACTCTGAAAGCAAAGCTGTTCTCTGTGCAGCCTCTGAAGTCCACATCTCTCATGTCCCATGTCGGATGCTCCATCAAGAGAGGCTCAGGTCTGTGAAATGCAGATCTTCACTTGCAATTTCAAAGTGAGTCTTTGAGCCAGGAAGATAAACGCTTGGTACACCTGTTGCCATTTGCCAGTGAGTTATGATCTTTACAGGCTGATGCCATTGGCCTCCCAGTAGTAGGCTGGGTGTGATCTTTGAAATGTTTATTTCCACAAAAAAAAATCTTCCACATTACCTTCTGGATTGCTGCTTTGAAAAACTGGAAGCCATCTTTGAGAGATTTGACTAGAATTTGAAGGTGACTTTTCTCTGGTGTATGAAGACATCAGACCTAACAAATTCAACATGTATAGAGAAATGACAACAGTAAGAAATATAGGAAAGCACCAAAGTGCATTTATATGTGGAAAAGACTATATAATTAATATTTTCTTTTAAGCCAGCGTAAGAACAACCAAGAAAATCATATGGTTTGGAAACATGGATAAATGAAGCAGAATTTCATTGTAATGAATTAACTAATTAGTGTGTCTGCTAGGCACAGTGTGTAGCGGGAGGTCAGAGGACAGCTTGCCAGAGATGGTCCTCCCTTTCCATACTGTGGGTCCCAGGGATCCAACTGAAGTTGTCACACACGGTGGCAAATGCTTTAGCTGCTGAGCCATCTTCCTGTTTTCTGAACTGCTGGGAGAATTGTAGGGGGAAAGGCTCTATGTAGACCAACACTCATTTTTAAGTCTCTTTGTTCCATGGTTTGAGTATGATCAGCAGCTGCCGCACACAATTCTTGTGCTCCAATGTCAAAACCTCACGCTGATCCAGACAAGTTGACACCCACTGAGAGCAGACATGGTCAGTGCTAACACTGGCCGACTGACGGTAGAGTATCTCCGCACTGCAGTTTCTCCAGAGTACGTGGAATCTGTGCATCACAACTCTTCATCGGTTTGCATTTTTTACATTTAGCCATTTTGTGTGTGTCTGTGTGTGTGTGTGTCTCTCTCTCTCTCTCTGTGTGTGTGTGTGTGTGTACTTGCACATGTTTGCCCTGGCACACTCATGAAGGTCAGAATCCAAGTCTCAGGAGTAGGAGTCAGTTCTCTCCTTCCAACTTATAGGTCTTGGTACTCATTTTAGTCTCAGGCCTATCTGCTCAGCTGTCTCACTGGCTGCAGTCCATACTAGCAATAAATGATAAATGATTAGCTTTGTTACTATTAAAAACTAAACTCTGACGATAAAATATCAGACTAAGAGATATCTTTTGTAAAAGTTTAGAACCCAACTAAGGGTATAACACAATGGTTGATCAACCTTGGTGTCCATAGTCAGCACTGGAAAAAGAACTAAGAACAAAAGTGGAATCAGATGCAGTTGGAATTTCCCACAGAAATGCTCTCATAGATGGAAACCTGCTTCAATGTATTTTTATAAGGTGCTAAAATTATCCTGTCTTTATTTTTGCTTGTTTGTCATATTTTATCTGAAACAAAAAAATAAACTTAAAACAAGCAAACTGAAGTAAATATACTCTTCCATTTTCGGGTTCAAAATTTGCAGTTCTCTCTCTCTCGCTCACTCCCTCTCTCTTTCTCTCTCATTCACAGAAGAACTAAGAACAGTTCTGGCAATTTCACTGTTCTTTAGAATTGCCGAGTTCTTTTCATCTTCAAAGTGCTTTATAAAAATTTCTAATTAGGCTCCTCGGGGCCGCCTCCTATTCTTGCTCGCTAATCATAAGACAGCATACCTGCTCTTCTTCCTAGAGCTGAGCCACACATCATCCCTAATCATCACAAAAGAGAGGGGGAAAGTGTCTGTCAGAACTTCAACTTCATGAATGACAAATCTCGGCACTTCCTTAAATGTGAGTCCAACTGCCGGAGCCCTAATCCTCATTAGCTGTGTTTGGTCATTATTTATTCAGAGTAGAGATAGGTTTTAATGCTAGACTTATCTGCAATTACATGCACTAGTTTAAAAAGTTGCATTTCCTTTCAACCTATAATATTATTCCAATGAATTACATTTTGTTTCCTTAAAAAAGAAAATGCACTCCCTTTCCTTACTGTTTTCAAAGTTACCTCTCTGTTAGTTGTACTTTTCTCATGTGTTTGTGTGTGTGCATGCAGATACACATACAAGTACGTATGTGCACTTCTCTTTGTTCAGGTACACATGAGTACAGGTACACACGCTGGTGAAAGTCAAAGGACAACCCCAGGTGCCATTTCTTTGAAGCTATCCAACATCTGTCTGTTTCAGACATGGTTTCTCACTGGCCTGGAACTCAACAAACAGACTAAGCTAGCTGGCCAGGAGGCAGGACATCCACCTGTGTCTGCCTCCCAAGTGCCAGAATTACAAGTGCACACAAACACAACAGGTTTTTGCTTTTTTTTTTTTTTTTTTTTTTTTAATGTGGGTTTTGAGGACACCGCTGCTAGGAAAGCCTAGTAGTTGAAGAAGCTATGCTTGCTAGTCATTGCACTGAGAGACAACACTGACTGTCAGGAACAACGGGTTGCGATGTGAGAGAACGATAATGTCAGAATAAATTTAAACCAGCAATCTTTCATCTAGACACATATCCTAAAGGGTCAAACCCATTTTATTAAAGAGACGTCTGCCCACTTCAGTATAATTTACAATAGCTGAGTTAAAGATGTCTTTTTTTTTTGCCTACCATTGGATGTATAGGCAAAGATAATTTGGTATCTTTCACTTGAAGGACAATTATTCAGCATTTCCAAAGGGCTCGGGAGACAAACTCATTGGTCAAAGCACTTGCTACAGGTGTGAGAGTGTGAGGATGTGAGCAGTATCCCCGTGGCCCACGTTATCTGCACTATGTAGAGTACATCTATAATACTGATGCTAATGCTCGAGGCAGAGACAGAATTCCTTGAAAGCTCAAGGGCCATTGAGCTTTGGCATGCAAAGATAAACAGCAAGAAGACTGCTTCAAAAGAAGCATGAGGTAAAAATGACACCTGAGCATAATTATCCTCCGTCATTCACATGACAAGGAGGAAATCCCATCTCCAGAATGACTTGAATGGCCTGGAGGGCACTGTGCTAAGTGCAAGAAGCCAGGCCCTGATAGTCAAATGCATGTCCTAATCTATACATGGAATATAAAGAAAATTTATAAAAATTAGTGGAGACATGTTTGTAAGGGTTTAGAGACAGGGAACAAGGAAGGGTTGAGGAACAATGGACACAAAAGTCAATTTAGATGTGAAGAATAAAAGGTAAGTTTTATGAAGAGGGGCATGTTACATGCCTCGATTCAACCACTCTATACTTTATGCCTACAACGGAGCAATGTTTTGTACACATAATTAGATATAACTGTGATTTGTTCCAACATTTAAATAAACACTATTTTATACTTAAGGCATTTTAATATTGAACTGGGGTATCTATTGGGCGACTTGAGGTAGAATATGAGGAAGGGTGGACATACACACTCAAGAAAACAAATCATTTGTCTTTTCCTTTAATGGGCACAGAACTACGCAGTGTGTGTTTTCTGTAATGCTTGCACAACTGAAAACCAGAAGCTTGCAGTAGTGATGAAGAGCACAGGTCCTAGTCTCTCACTGGGAAAACTAGAGAGCAGGATGGGAGAACTGCCAATGTTTGCGGTGTTTCAGATAAAGCTATAAAGTGCAGACATTTCTCTGAAGTTTATCTGCCTTCATCTGAACAACCCGAGCCCAGAGATCAGCTTGCAGATCTGCCACAGTAATTTCTCTGGCAAGACTTCCAGTGTCTCCCTGTTCCTGGCTCTCTCATTGGATCTTACAACCTTGGCTTTATCTTATCCCTGTAATAAAAAAAGGCACGATGGTACAGTTAAAAGACATATTCAATGGGAATAAAATCAAGATTTTTTTTCTGCAGCAAAAAATGAGAATATATTTAAGCATTTCTCCAGTACACATTTCAGTATACTGCCAAATAAATAATTTGCCTGTTTGTTTTTGAAATCAATAAATTAGTGCCTTGAATATTTGGGTTACTTTAAGTAATAAATTTAAGAAACAGGAGTATCATTATAAAATCAGTCTATTAAAAATATTTTAATGGAAATGTCAGTATTGTATTGGATCTCCATGTTGACTTTTTGATAACAATTGAGTCCAAGCATTCTTTCACACATAGGGACACTAAATTCCAGTGAAAATCTTCAATTGGACATTCCACGTCAGGATCTTAAGAAATAATTCTGAAGCTAAAACTGGTGCTGCTCCTATAATCCTAGGTTCATTCAGAGCTACAAAAGACCCTGGTCTAGCATCACTTCTGTGCACAAAAGCAAACTTAGGGAGGAGAGGGTTTATTTGGCTTAGACTTTTTCCAGGCTATAATTTATAGTTTCTTGGAAGTCAAGGCAGATGCTCCAACAGCCAGTCACATCGCTCCACAGTAAAGAGAAGAAAGAAAACAAACAGATCATTCAACTTTTTTCACTCTTCACACTTCTGGACCCATGCAGGGAATGGTGCCACCCGAACGAAATGGGTCCTAAATATTGCTGCATAAGTTAATGATCAAGAAAATTCCCCAAAGACATACCAGGAGGCCAACCTGATCTACATGTGTCCTCACTAAGAATCTCTTCCATGTGATTCTATGCGGTGTCAGGTCAACACCTAAAACTAACCAATATAGACTATCCTTGTCTAAAAAAGAAAACAATAAAAAATGATTAATTGATTTATCAGTTAGCTCTTTTCCAAACAAATATTTATTTTGTTTTATTATTTTATACTTTACATATTTGCAATAGTAATTTAGTCTAAATATTTTTCTGTCTGGTCCAGTAAAGATGTTTTGATAAAAAATTCAATGAACTACCCACAATAAAAATAAGATCTGGCCGGGCGGTGGTGGCGCACGCCTTTAATCCCAGCACTCGGGAGGCAGAGGCAGGCAGATCTCTGTGAGTTTGAGACCAGCCTGGTCTACAAGAGCTAGTTCCAGCGCAGGCTCCAAAGCCACAGAGAAACCCTGTCTCGAAAAACCAAAATAATGATAATAATAATAAAAAATAAAAAAATAAGATCTGATACCTGTTTACTGGGACTCAGGTGCTGTAACTCTGTGTAAATAATCGCAGCCAATCTGAGGACTAATTTTGTAAGGGGGTGATTTTTTTCAGTTTCTATGAATGGATCTGAGGGACTGAAAAAATTTAAGGGTCTTGTTTTAAAGGCTAATAGTTGCTAGGTAGCACTAGTAAAGTCAATTTTTTCATTTCAAAAAATTGCTTAAGCAAGATATTGGAGGATTTTTTTTTTCATTTTACTTCCAACCAAAGTTTCCCCTCCTTCCCCTCCTAACTTCTCCCTCACACCTCCCATTTCCCCCTCCCACCATCCACTCCTCCTACACAGTTTTACTTCAGACACAGGTGGGCCTTCCATGGAAGTCAGTCAGCCCTGGTATAACAAGCAGCAGTGAGAATAAGCTCTTCCTCTTCTCTTAAAGTTGGAGGAGGCAATCCGGTAGAGGGAATGAGTCTGGAAAGCAGTCAGCAAAGTGAGAGACAGTCCCAGCTCCCACCATCAGGAGTCCCACAAGAAGATCATGTTACATAATGGTAACATATATGCAGAGGCCAAGGTCAGTCCCATGCAAGCTTCCTAGTTGTCGGTTCAGTGTCTGTGAGCCCCCATGAGCCCAGGTTTGTTGATACTGTGGACTTTATTGTGGTGTCTTTGACCCCTCTGGCTTCTACTCTCTTTCCTCTCTCTCTTCCATAGGATTCTCTGAGCTCTGCCTAATGCTGACAACTACAAATATCTCCACTCATTTTCTAGTAAGCACATAAGCACCACAAAATTGGAACACCGAAACAGTAGCCACAGAATGGAAAATAATCCTTAATTGAGAGAGAGAGAGAGAGAGAGAGAGAGAGAGAGAGAGAGAGAGAGAGAGAGAGAGAGAGACTCATAGCTGGACTCTTTGGTCTGGTTAGGAATTTAGTGTCGTAAGAGGCTTTTTACCACTAGTTGCTTCTGCTGGTGTCAGGCTCCAAGGCTTCTCTTAGACACTGGCTTTTGGCCCTTGTTAAGATACCATCTTCACAGCAAAAGGGTATACAAAAGTTATTTTCAGAGTGATTCATTTCAGACTACCCATAAGCCTACAGGGATATTTAAGGACACAGCTAAAAAATCAAAGTCTGTCCCTACAATTTACAAAATAAAACCTGATAGGCACCGATGCTGTGCACGATTCAGGTTGCTCTAGTCTAGCTCTCTTCTGCAAGGAGCTAACCTTTCAGGGTCTTCCTGCTTCCCTCGAGATCTGATCTCGCACGTTCTCTTTGAGGCTAGTGACTCTGATACTGCTCCGGTGAATCTAAGAGTCATGTGGGGCAGAGTTCAAGCACCAGAAAAGATAACCCACCAAGTTACCTTCTTCCAGAGCATTCCCAAGTTCCCTCTTATTTGTTAGCAGTTTCTAGCAAACCTGCCTTCCCCTGGGCTTCATTAGTATCATTATTATTATTATTATTATCATTATTATCATCATTATTATTATTATCATCATTATTATTATTATTATTATTATTATCATTATTATTATTTTAGCTCGTATCTTTTCTGGTCTTTAACTCTTTGCATCTTTTGTCAAAAAGCTATGTTAAATCCATCCTCAACCTGAATTAAGTACTGTCTGCCATGTTCTATGTGTTCACTTTCATACAAGCGGTACCTTGCCCACAACTACAGTCATCAAAATGTATAACACACACAAACATCTTTATGCTAAATATCTAAAATGTGATAGCTACAGATATTAACTGCAAATGGCAATGGTACTCAATGAACTTATTTGTGTCCCTTTAGAATTTTTAGACATAAAATATAAGAGCAAATTAATATCCATGTTCCAAGAATGAATTTTTATTTTAAGCAAAGTGGCTCTGCCAAATTACTTATTTGAGAAATATAGCTTATTTGAAAATCATAAATGCTAACATGTGGCCTGCAATGAGATGAACCCTCATTAGCTGTTGTTTCTTTCCTTAAAATATTTTCCTGTGTTCTAGTCATTTACCATGAACTGCCTCTTAGTGAATGCACAACGAAATTCAGACTGGTCCTCATTCTTTTCTTTCATGCTTCCTATCTTCTTTCTTTCCTCTCTTATTGTAGATACATGATGGAAAGATACATTCTCATTCACCAGTGGAATTAGCTTGTTTATTCTGAAGATCTATAGTGGGTTGATAATAATTTGGTGATGCAATACACATTAGCTGATCTCATTTGAGGATCCATACAGCAAAACAGCCGTGGCCTGTCTCAAAGCTAAGTCTATAAACTCAATTTAAAATTAAATAATTTCCCCCTTTCATGTTTCTTCTCAGAAATTCATGACAGTCTACCTGCTATATATGTAGTTTTAGTACATTATGATGATGACCCAAATTAAGACATTCACTCCCACGCACGTTAGTCCTTCTGAAACGTGACATGGTCTACAAAGAATGGAGATTCAGGGTGATTTGTCTTTATCCCTGACATTTTCAAAGAACTAAGAAATACCTATACCATTTATGTTATCATAAAATATATTTTCACATTGCTTCAGGGCCAAGCAGGTATTTTCTTCTAGTTGAAATTATATGAGACACTGAGATTAAGTCTGTGCCTTGGTGTTTAAAGATATAACAAGGAAAATTTAAGCTACTCAGTATTGTTAAATGTACAAATATGACACCAGTAGGATATAACTAGAAGTGCCAAGGAGACACGTAAAGAAAATAACTGCATCAATACTGATTTGTATAAATGAAGAAATATCTCTATAGTTACTTCTTATTTAAAACAGAATATTCTGACATCACAATTTATATTTCAGTTTTGCACATAAGAATTTTATGGCTCTGCTTACCATTTGTATCAAAGATATACATGTCTTCTCAAACTAGCAATTCGTTCTTTAGGATGTGAACAAACAGCCCTGTTTGAACAAAAATAAACACAGGGATATACTTGATTTCCCTGACTCACATTACACACGAAGTTTCTGACTCATCAATATGTGCTAGGAAAAGCATTTAGAGCAATCGCAATTTAAGTATCTTCCACCTTTTCCCCTCAGCAACATGATCAAAAAACAATTTTTTTCTATTTGACTTCCTCAAGAAAGTAACCTTGTAAGTCGTCTGTGAGTTCATAACTTAGAGATTTTAATCTTTATTTCCACTCCCTGATTTGTCTACAAGCAGACAGCCCATTAAATAGAGAGTGGATATTTTGATCCCACAGCATATGCAGTTCAATTTCAAAAAGTTTAAGATGCTTGATGCATGAAAGTAAAACTAACAAAACAGAAAAATGAACAGGGAAAAATTATATTTCTGATATTTAAGTATTTTTAATGTTAAGGCCTTTCATAAGGGCACATTTCAGAGCCTATATATGCCAGTCATCAAAGAAAGTGTTGCTTGAGGGATACTACCTAAATCCCCTACATAACAGAAATGATTGCTATTATTTGATTCTGGGCAAAATGTCAAGCCATGAGTGCACCCTGATTCTCATGCTCATTACATGAGATACATGAGGGGATATGACTCATCTCCATCTCATGGATGGAAAGCGGATGTACCAAGCTGAAATGGTTGACTCAAAATCATAGGGCTAGCAACTGGCTGACCATTAGCCCGGCCCCTTGACGACCTAACTCCATGACTCTTCCACATTCCACATTCTTCTGGTAGCCTGAGGAATTGTGCTCCTGGTAGTCACCAATTAATGTGGCAATTATTCTCTTCAACGGAAGAATGAAGTTCTTTTATTCAAGGCATAGTTAGCTACCCCTTGGAGTCAACTGGAAATTTATTCCAAGACCCCAAACATACCAAAATCCACAGAGGCTCCAAGTGTCTTATAAAAAACCAATACAATATTTACATGTGACTTTTGCAGAGCTTCCTATAAATTTTATATCCCCTCTAAACTACTTATAATATGTATTATATGCAAATATATAAATAGCTATCATGCTGCATCATTTAAGGGGAGAAAGACAAAAACCAATGTTTTCAGTAAATACATACTATTTTTCTTTGTTTAAAGATTTAATTAGTTTTTTTGTGTGTGTGTGTGTCTGCGTGTGTGAGTTAGTGTATGTGTGTGTTTGTCTGAGTATATTTATGTGTACCACTTGCTTAGATTCAAGTAGAGGTGATAAGAGGGGTCCAGATTCCTTGGATCACTTGGAGTTGCAGAAAGTTGTAAGCTGCCCACTATGGCTGACTGGAACCAAACTCGGGTTCCCTAGAAGATCACTGAACTCTGTTAGTCACTGAAACGCCCATTCAGCCTCCAGTTGCTGTGTTTTCTTTTTCTAAATATTTTCAACTTCCTGAATTGAACACATGGATGCAAATCACAAGTATGGAGACCTGAGACCTGAGGCACAACCTGTCCACAAGTACCAACGACACAGTCTACAGCAAAGCCAGGAAGGAAGTGCCACTTCTATTTGTTGTTTCTCATTCATTTATCATCCTACATGTGTTCACGATGGGAGCATATGCCACGGAGCAGGAGCCAGAGAATATCCTTGTCGATCTGGGTCTCTGCTTCCACCTTTACATGGCTCCAGGGAACGAATTCAAATCTCTAATCTTGAATGGCATACAGCTTTACCTGTTGAGCCATCCTGACAGGCCTGCTATTTCTTCTTAAAGCAGTCCTGACAAATAGAGGAGAGAAACCTGAACGTCAAGGCAGAAGATGAGGGGCCAACAGGATCCGTTGGATGGATCACGAGCAAGAGCATATATTCTGACGTAATTGTAAACATCAACTTTCACATGTGTTTAATAATATGGCACCATTGGAGCTGCTATGGAGTGAGCTTCTCGCGCCCTTGTCATCCCCCACGGTAGGAAGGAGTGGAGGCTTGTTTCTCAGCTATAAAAACTTGCCATGGAATTCAGTAGCATGCACTGTAGACGGCCGAACCAACAACGGTTAAAATAATGCAGGGAGAATTAAGAGGTGCGGTCATCAGATGATGCAGCGGCATGTGTCGAATTGCAACTTGAGCCTTCTGGAAACTGATGCCGTCGCTTAATTGCCCTGCAATAAATCAATTTTGTTAAATCAAAGTGGGATTTCGGCATACGCAATGTTTTTACTTCTGTTGCTGAGAAGTTGCAGTCCCATCAAACTCCAAGCCTGGGTGCTGAAATGGACCAAGTGTTAAGCTAGATTAAAATCAGTATTATTTGGTTTTCTACTTAGGGCAATATTTTTTAAACCAAGCCTTTTACAATAAATCTACACAAATAAACAAATTTTGTGGGTATTTGTTTAAGGTAATCCATTTTTGCATTCTGGTTTATTCATTGTTTGTGGGCCCCTACAACTTTAGGTCAGAGCATGAAAACAAATAATGAAACTGGCTCTGTATATACCTTTGATGTGCTTTTTCTTTATAAAGAAAATATGTCATTCTAATGCATCCCACCATAACTCACAAGGAAGCCTTAAGTGGCAAAGACCAATTATAATTTAGATGATTTTCTTCATAAGGTTAATAAAGGAGACGATCATAGCTGGGGCCACTATTTGCATACATGGAAGGACAAAATGGCAGTCACCATTGCAATTGAGCTGTGCTATGCAAGTCACCATTACCGGCTTGATACATAAAACTTGCTTCTACATATGGGTCTGCGTGGGTATCTAGGATATACTGTAACATTCCATTATAATTGAGACAATAACCACAGTGTAATATAGAGCGACCATTGAAGGGGTGAAGACACACCAAAACAGAAATTCTCTCAACTGAAGGAAGGTCATAGGTGAATGGAGGAGTTTGTGAAGAAATGCTTCCAAGTCATATGACAGATTGGGATAGTGGACCCCCAAGATGAAGTCCGTTGGTAATAACCACATTTGAAAAGGAACACAGTTGCAATTAGTTTCTTCACAAATTCATCTTTAAAAGAAACTGGGCAGGTTATACAACACCTTTTAGGGGAGCATATTTGAATGTTTTCAAAGGATAAATTTTGATCAGGTTTGGTGGTACATGCCTTTAATCCCAGTACTCAAGAGAACTGCCACAAATTTGAGCTCAACCAAGGTTACACAGAGACACCTTGTCTCCAAAAAAAATCAAAAAGTAAGAAAATCAATCAATAAACAAATAACTAAAGTTAATTAACCCTATGCTAACTTAAAACTAGACAAATTGCATGCCCCATGGTTGTTTTTTTTTTCTGTTTTCTTCTTGTTGTGTCATTGTTTTAGGGTTCCATGCATGTGCCCAATGCATTTGATCAAAGATGGAAAAGAGAAAAAACTGTTTTCATGTGGAGGATTTTTCTTCCAATTGTCTCTTGATAAAAATAATCTTTCCATACTCTTGCTTCAGTGATCGGAAAGGCTGCTAGTTAACGGCCTTTTATTACAAACTTCCTTAGTTGGCAGCCCAGTAATTAGAAGAGAGCACGTTCCATGTCCCCTCAGTCTTCCCCAGTAGCTTTGATCAGAACTTTGCTCAGTGACACACATCTAATAGCCAGGAGTGGCACGAACTGAACCCCTAAGGCTCTGATTTATTCCTTAACTTACATCCTTGACCAAATAGGGGTGTAATTACCCATTATGCGGGTTGCCAATGGCCCCTGACCTTGTGTTCAGGTAGGGACTAAAACAAAGAAAAACACAACAAAGCAGAAAGATATCACCGTGGAATAAGAAAAAGGTAAGGATAGAATTACGGGGTGCTGGGTCTGGGAGATTAACCAGCATGCTAGTTTAGAGGCAACTTCATTTAAAGCTAGGTCCCTTTGCTTTGCCTTGTCTTCAGGCCTCCATTTAACAGGGCAATGAAAGAGTGAAAAGGTGGGTTTGAAATGATCGCAAGTAAGATCCTATCGAGCAGTCTTCCAAGATGTATAATGGGATATTAGGAGCACTGAAATAAGGTTCTTGGCATGGAGAGACATTTGAGACATGATCACCCTCAATTATAAATCTAAAACTTATGAAAAAAGTAAACAGCTCTGACTTAATTTACTTGTCCAACAATGGAACCCCTGGGGCAGCATGAACAGGACAACACAATTCCCCAGAGTCCAGAGTTCTACCTTCATGGTCTCCAACTGTGTGTTTCACTGGTCACTTGGGGGAGCTCATTAAAACACAGATTCTAAATCCATAGAGCTAAAATAGGAGCAGAGTTTGAGCAGTTCTGAAGACCTCCAGTGAACCCAATGCTGCTGGTTTCTTAGCCACACTAAGCAGTGAAGGGCTAGGCAACTGTACAGCCTTTTGGGGTTTGTTGATTCTCCTCTTGATTGACAGCATTATTTTCTGAATTCCTTGTCGCTGCATCACTAACAGACTGGAAGTATCAGAAAGTGTTTAAAGTGGGCTGTGAGGAAGATAACTTAATGTCTTTACAGAGACAGTTAAAAGTAGAACTTCCTAAACAAGAGCTTAACAAGGATGACACATGCCAAAGTGGAGAGGGAAGCCTATGAGATCACAACCGTACATAAAGAACTACAGGCGGGTAAGGAATGCTGAGAGCAGGAGAAATAATTTTCCCAGGGAAGAGCCCCCAGTCTCTTAGCCAATACCAAATAGTCAGACACATACAAATGAAAGCATACATTCAAGTAACATTATACAGACTGAGTTGGTTTTATTTATGTAATTAGGAAAATATATATGTAAAACTCATACATGTATGTAACAATAATTTACAGAAATAAAGAGGCCATCAATTTGAAAAAAAAGCAAGGAAGGGTACATAAGAGAGTTTGAAGGGAGGAAAGGGAAAAAGAAAACTATGGAATTATAGTCTCAAAATTACAATAAATAATTTTATTTTTTTATAAATAGTTTTAAAAAACTAAGACTTCATGACATAAATTTTAAAAATTATATTCCTATTACTGTGAAAATTTGGAAGATATAAAACACTCGAATTAGTAAAACTAAACTCTGCCGCCAACATAAATCAACATATTCATGTTTATTTCTTATGACAATCAAGAATGTTTGCATACTTTGGACCCAATTCTTTTCTTTTAAGCTTTAGTGTTCTCTTCTTGGTTTCAATGTCCATGTTATTTTACGTATTTCCTCACCTTAATTGTCAGAAATTTTTTTAAAAAATATATTTGTCTTTCTTACAACTTACTTTCTGTGAGTTTTCACTTTTGTTTGCTATGCGTTTTAGAGGTCGATTCTCTCTACCCACTGGGAAACTTTCTTTGTGGCAGCCCCTAAAATTCTCCAGAAAGCACACTCATTGTGGGATTACCCCTGCGGTTCAGGTATAGAAGACTCTGGAAGGATTTACCCCCTGGATTGACCTCGGCACACCTTAGCTGAAAATCACCAATACATTTTGCATGTTCTCTTTAGTGAAGGCTGTGTAGTCATTCATTTTCCTTCACGTGTCAATAATAACCCAGTTTTGTTTTCAGCTCATGGCCCTGTGGTGCTGTGCTGTTCTTTCAGGGTAAAAGACCTCTTAAGAAAAGAACAAGGTTAATAACTTACTCGTGATGTGACTCAGAGTTCCTTCGCGTAATTGAATTTACTGACTCTCATCCCTTCCTCCCCAAGTACACATCGTCTTTCCCGCCCATCTCCTCCTTCCTAGGACAGTGAGTTGGCAGTCCCATCATAAATGTGAACTCTATGACCTGATCATTTTTATAGGAACAGCATGGATTTTGTTAGTTTGGCTTTAAGTAATAAAAAAAATACAATTAGAATTATCTTTAAAGGAGAAAGAAGAGTTTGTTGACAATGTAACTGGAATAATTCAAAAAGGAAGTTCTCAGTAGCTGGCTACAAGGATCCAGATTTGGATGAGTGTCTGCTTTGTGTATCATCCCACCATCTCCCATGCAATTCTTTGTCGTGTGTCGGCTTTCCTAAGCAGATGTTTCCCCCTGAACTACTGTCTCACACACACACACACACACACACACACACACACACACACACACACACTGCATTTCCACAAACACACATACACATAAATATAAATATATTTTAAGTGTATAATAAATTCATTGAGAGTAGAAATACTGAAAACATTTTTCACAAGACAATTTACGATTGAAGTTTCTTCCTTTTAAACTTGACGTTGGTTGTATAAGTGATATCACACATTTCAATGAACTTAGTATCTCCCGTGGTTGTCAGAAACACACCGTAAAATGACAAAAAAGAAAAAAAGAGAGAAACCGAAATCATCACCATAGAAAGCATGTCCTGGTATTGCAAACATTGGTGGACATGTGGAAAGACTGTGTAAGATGAAAGTGTGTGAAGAGATCCTCAAAGGTGTGCAACTTTATTCCTTTTTGCATGGTTGTTCATTTAGAGCAAATAACCATTATTGTAAACTCATTGTCGAAGACAGGAGCAAGTGCAGTAATTATTCACTTTTACTCTGTGTTTTATGCTGAGTCATTGGGTGCTCAAACAGAAATAAATTGTGGGCTGAGAAGTGTCTACCATGCAAGCATAAGGATTAGAGTTCAGATATTCAGAACACACATTAAAGCTATGCGAGTTTGGTTACCCATATGGGGCAGAGGGGGTTGAAGAACCTCCGTGCAAGCTGAAATATAGTCCACACTTCCGAAACTTTACAATGACTGCCATCATGCAATCTGTTTTCCCTCTGGCTTCAACTCATATAAACTTCTCTCTCACCCCCACATATGCACAATTTTTCATGCCAGTAAGCCCATGATTTTTATTGCTGCTACCACCATCAAATTCCCAAAATGTTTGATTCTTTAAAGAATGTTGGAGCAACTCTAACCAAACAAGTGGAAAACTTGTATAATAAGAACTTTTAAATATTTGAAAGAAATTGAAGAAGACACCAGAAAATGGAAAGATCTCCCACGATCATGAGTATATAGAATTAACATAGTAAAAATGGCAATCTTACCAAATGCAATCCACAGATTCAATGCGATGCCCATCAAAATCTCAGTAAAATTCTTCACAGATTTTAAAAGAACAATACTAACTTCATGTGGAAAAGCAAAAAAATCCAGGATAGCCAAAACAATCCTGTACAATAAAGGAACTTCCAGAGGCATCACAGTTACTGGCTTCAAAGTCTATTACAGAGCTACCGTACTGAAAGCAGCCTGGTATGGGCATAAAAACAGAAAGAAGGAGCAATGAACTAAATCAAAGACCCAAATATCCATCCACACACCTACAAACACCTGATTTTTGACAAAGAAGCAAAAAATATTAAATGGAAAAAAGAAAGCATATTGAACAAAGGATGCTGGCATGACTGGATACCAACATGTAGAAGAATGAAAATAGATCCATACCTATCACAATGCACAAAACTCAAGTTTAAATGGATCAACGACCTCAGCATAAAGCCAACATGCTAAACCACATAGAAGGGAAAGTGGGAAGTACACTTGAATTCATTGACACAGGAGACCACTTCCTAAATATAACCCCAATAGCACAGACACTGAGAGAAACAATTAATAAATGGGACCTCCTGAAACTGAAAAGCTTCTGTAAAGGAAAAGACACAGTCAACAAGACAAAATGGCAACCTACAGAATGGATAAAGATCTTCACCAGCACCATATCAGACAGAAGGCTGATCTCCAAAATATACAAAGAACTCAAGAAATTGGTCATCGAAAGAACAACAACCCAATAAAAAATGGGGTACAGACCTAAACAGAGAACTCTCAACAGAGGAATCTTAAATGGGTGAAAGACATTTCAGGAAATGTTCAACGTCCTTAGCCATCAGAGAAACACAAATTAAAACAATTCTGAGATTGTATCTTATACATGTAAGAAAGAACAAGATCAAAACCATGTATGGCAGCTTATGTTGGAGAGGATGTGGGGTAAAGAGAACACTTCTGCATTGCCGGTAAAAGTGCAAACTGGTACAGCCACTTTGGAAATCAGTGTGGCAATTTCTCAGAAAATTAGGAAACAACCTACGACAAGACCCAGCAATGCTACTTTTGGGTATAAACTCAAAGTATGCTCAATCAGACCATAAGGACATGTGCTTAGTTATGTTCATAGCAGCATTTTTTGTCATAGCCAGAACCTGGAAACAACCTAAATGCCCCTCTACTGAAGAATAAGTAGAGAAAATGTGGTACATTTACACAAAGGAGTACTACACAGCAAAAAAAATTAATGACATTTTGAAATTTGTGGGCAAATGGATGGATCTAGAAAATGCCATATTGAGTGAGGTAACACAGACACAGAAATGTAAATATAATATGTACTCACTCATAAGTGGCTTTTAGACATAAAACAAAGAAAAAACAACCTACAATTCATAATCCCAGAGAACCTAGACAATGAAGAGGACCCTAAAAGAGATATACATGAATCTAATCTACATGGGAATTAGAAAAAGACAAGATCTTCTGAGTAAATTGAGAGTGTGGGGATCATGGGAGAGGATAGAAGGAGAGGGGGTGGAAGGGAAAGGAACAGAGAGAAATACATAGCTCAATAAAAACAATTTTCTTATGAATCAACCCAAGAGCTCTATAGTTTTGTCAAACTTTTTGTAAATGGGTCATCAAATGTTTGATTATACTTAATTCAAAGTAAGTTAGAAATGTTTAAGCACAAGAAGAAAATAATTGACCCTGTAGAAGTTTTAACAAACTGAAATTATTGATGCCAATATTAGGTAAACCAGAAAATGCAGGGACATAAACTACATACATAATGTGCTTTGGGAGATTTCACAATTATTGTTTTAGAACAGATCAACCTGAAGGGCATGTTCCCAATCAATGCTACTTCTAAAAGAGCATTGTACTAAGCCTATTCTATTTTATGTGAAAACACAGTTGGAGAATCCTGTGATGATTGTGTAGCATCTAAACTGCGTGAGATATTTGAAAGAATTGTAAATAGAGACAACTTGTCAGATGGCTTTTGACTTATAAGCATATAATCTTATTATTATGTGCATGCATGTTCTGTGTAAGAGAGAAAGAAAAAAGGAAGGGGGAGAAAGAGAGACAATAGCCATTGTGTATGGAAAGAAACAAAGTGAGATCAGCAAGTGTTAGTTCTGTGTGGTGGGAGAGAGGAGGCTGAGAGGCAGAGCCGTCATGGCTCCTGGGCATCACACTATTTGGAAATTTTGTCTTGAGCATGGATTGTTGTTAAATTGGCAAAACATTTATTAATTCAGAGTCATAAACATAATGTGATATTGTGAAAAATCCAGTTTTACTGCCCTTCACAGATGGTGTAAGGGACTTTAGAGATTTTAAAATTCACGCTAAATAATTGTAAAGGTAAAATTTCCAATATGTATATGACCCAAGGGGAAAGAGTATCGAGAGAAAGAGACAGTCCAGGTATCAAGGATTGTCAATGCTGAGTTTTCATTGGAAACATTTATTTTGTAACCATGTCAGCAACACATATGAAGTCAAGTTTTCTGTGTTTTAAAAAAGGACACATATTAATCTTGGAAATAGGTGGCTGGCTGCCCTAAGACGGGAGAATAACTGTTACCATCATACATTTTAACACCAATGCAATCCTAAAGAGAAGAATGAGCCAACCAGACATATTTGTTGAACTTACCTTGACAGCATGAAACACTGCTGCTGGCAGGGATCATGTTCTTAGCTGATAAAGGAAAAATATGTTGGGAGACCATACTTAAGTGTGTGAGGCCTTTATTTCACCTGAAATCTTCCTGGCTCTAAAGAATCGGCCATTTGCCATCTCAGCTTCGACCTAAGCAACTCAAAGGATGGTTTGTCTTTCGGCAGTTTAGACTGATTAGAAGTATAGATACTGATGTGGCTATTGAGAAAGGTATCTTCCCAGTTTCCAGCATTTGATGTTAAATAAACTGAATACTTAAACAGACAATTGCAAATATATTTCCTAGTTGATATTTTAGTATCAGAACACAGCCATCATTTCTTTGAGGGCATAAACAGTTTTATATCCACAAAGACAAAGCTCTAAATAAAGGGTTCAGTCCCAGAAGGAATGTAAAGTTCAACTCATCTTAGTCACACACTCAGGTCTAAGAGAAGGTATTGTTTTTCCAGCCTTAAGAGGTATCGGGTCTCTCTGTGACAGCATTACAAACCATTTTAGTCAGAAACAGGTGAAGCAGGGAATGTTATAATAGAGCCATATTGGATGAATTTTGTGAGCCACTGACAACCATGACCCAACCTAAAACTATTTCACCAAACATTTACATTTCTCAAGAATGAGCTTCATGAGTTCAAAAGGTTTTGATGGAGAAATTTGCTGAGGATGGGTCATGAACTTGGCACAATGTGAAGAGCATGACCCCCACAACTGGGACTGGGTTGACACTCTCCAAATGGACTCATTTACTTAGTCACTGTGCAACTGAAAATGAGCAAACAAATGTAAGATTTAATGACAACTTAGCCCAGTGCAATCACCCATGTGAAATAAGACAAGATCATGGGCAGAATGATCTTTGACATATCTAGACACAAGATTAATATTGACACCTTTCTCCCCTTTGAAATCCAGTTCAGGTATGATCTTTTCTTCATTTCCAGTTTCAGGTGTTCTTATGTGCAACAAAAGGCTGTTTGTTCATCCATCTTTCTTTCATCATAATTATCTTCTAAAATGGGGAAAATATATACCTAAGAAAAGAAGTTATTCGTTACTCTTCCAAAGAAGAGTTTCATCCCACATCTGCTTCTGCTGAGCCATGGGTGGAGCAGTTAATGGAAAGAGAATAAAGAAATGAAGTTCTCATGGATAAGTCTAAGGAAAGTGGACCAGGAATCTTGACCTTCAAATCCAGCACTGCACAATGAGTTCAAAGCCTGTGGGAGGTGAACTAAATTTAGGATTAGCCCGAACTCAAAGAGAAACAAGCAAATACAAATATTCGTTTAACATAGAGCCTAAATTTTGCTAGTCTCCCTTCTTCTCCCTACATGCCCCATTCAGAACACTGTGTTCTGCTTTATGGAGAAGCAAGTTTATAGTTTTAATCATTTGTATATTACAATACAGTACACAAGACTCCAAAACTGCTAACCAGTGTGTCTATAGGTTGAGCCCATTAGGGTCAAGCCTTTGATTTTCTTCTGCAGAGGGAGTGTTGAGATGAAGCTATATCCAACTCTAAGTCACTCCATGCTGTATAAAGCAGAAGTGCAACAGACTGTGACTTGCCCTAGGAGACTCCATTTTGTAAGCAGCTTCTGACTATTTTGAGGTAGAAGAATGATTGAAGTCCCTGAGTGGACCCAAACTGTATACCATGTCAAGCATCACAAATCTTTCATAGGATGAAAAATGAATTTTCTAGAAAATAGAAATGCTATAAACTTATTGGGGAGAATTTAAACCATGGGTGCGCATGGGCATATTAAAAGTGTCTCAGGGCAATGAGCCAAAGAACCTTTCAGAAACCAGATTTGGGGAAAGGTGGAACTCAAGTACCCCATAATGTGGTGGATAGCCTACATATGATGGCTGGACCCACACGGTCATCTGATTCCTAGTGTTTTCAACAGGAACCAAGGATGACTCATCTCACTCTCCATCCCCCCCCCACCCGCCACAATATCGATGCAGCCTAATCATTCTACAGCTTGCCCACCCATTGACTCTCTGGACCACACCTGACCCACCATGTTCTGACCCATCTCCTGCTCTGGATCTGGTTCAGCCTTTCACGCCGAAGCTGAGATCTATAAAGCTTTGCTCTCAAGGTGGACTCTAGGGACTTGACCAGCATTTCCTTCCCAACTCTGCGCTGGCTCATTATCTTATCTGCACAGACTCCTGTTCAGCCCTAGTCTGAAACCTCCTGAACTCTCTGCTGCAGCTGCTTTAACTTGCATTCATTCTATAATCCATATACATAATGTTCAAGGATATATAGGTACCTTTGCTCTGTGCTGCTATACGATGTGTGATCTAGGATCTTAATATTAATAATTAAGATTAAAGATCTCACCTGTCCCTAGGCCATGCATGCTGTCGAGGTAGGAGGATTTTATGGCAAAATGCTCTGCTGAAACCACTAAACCTTTTCCATTCATTCTTATTCAGTTATCTCAGACATTGCAAAGGACACCAGTGTGCTGATCTGTTTCTTGCATAGGATCAGCTTTCAACTTTTATACTGCGTTTTCAAAAACATATGGTGGGCTGAGGGAAGAGCTCTACTGCCAAGGCACTTACCTTGCAAGCATGAGGACGTGAATTCAATCCCCAAATCCATGTAAAAACGTTGGGCAAGGTAGTATACACTCAATTGAAATCCCAACTTGGTAGAGGTAAAGACAGGAACATCCCTTGGTCATACTGGCCAGCCAGTGTTGGCTAATTGGTGGGCCGTGGGCCAATGAGAAGCTCTGTCTTAAAAGAAGTGGGTGTTATTCCTAAGGATTGCACCGGAAGTTGATGTCTGGCCTACACACACACACACATGAACACACACATAAACATGTACACACAAATACACATCTACATATGGCAACATAGTTTGAAAATAAATGTTTTAAATCATAAAATTATTATGATTTATAACATAAATGATAAATAATAATACAACTGCTACAGAGCAAGTTATTCTTTCAATCTCAGAAAGGAGATGAAAGTCATCTCAAAATGCTGATTTCAGTGTCTGAGAAAGCTCTCTCTTCTGTCCTGCTCTCCCACCCTTCATGAACCAGTAGGAATAGACATTAGCTTTCTTAAAGGCATGAGAATATTATGATATCATAGTGTACTCCCTGCCTAGGAGGATGCTTGGAGGAAGAGGTGATAGAAGAGGAAAATATGCCAAAAAGACTCCCCTTATCTCTGTAGAGGGTAGCAAGAGACAAGCCACAGGCATGGGATCTCATAAGATCCAAAAGACTTTGAAAATGATTTCTAGTTATCTGTGAAATGGATTAATTAAAAATGCTGTGGATCCCCAGTGGTGGCAGGCAGTAGAACCGCTGCAGGTCCCCAAGCAGTGGCAATGGGCCATGTGGCCACAGGCAGTGGGCCCTGAGAGCAGCCAGTCCCAGGCAGGGACAGCTGCAGGTCCCCAAATGGTGGCTAGTCCAGGGCAGGGAGACATGCAGCGGCTTTCAAGAGACAGAGACAAGGATAGGCATGCCATGCAGAGTGAGGTTGGATATTGATTCAGTGGGTTATGGAGGGGAAAGGGAGAAGGGGGGAGAGAAAAATGGAGGGAAAGGGAGAGAGACAGAGGGAGAGAGAAGGGAGAGACAAAAGGGGGAAGAGGAGAAGTGGGGAGAGGCAGAAGCTGCTTCTTTGAGAGGGAGACAGAAAAGAGGGAGAATTCAGGCTGAAAGCTGAAGATCAGCCTGTCTCAGTGGGGGGTGGGGAGAGGAATGCATGGCTTGTCTCTTTACAGCTTGTGGGATCATTACAATCTGCATTTAAATATGACCTTGAAGAGATTCTGAAGTGATACCTGTACAGAGAGTTGATCTCACCCAAGACCTTGCAGGCTTGACCATCAGGAAATCTCCAATACTTGCCTCTTCCATGCTTTCTATGCTGTGATTCCAGTAGTAGTTATGCATTATACAAAAACAATAAGAGTAATAATAATACAGTCTGAACATAATAGAGAATGGGACCCAAGGTTAAAATGGCATGACTAATACAAACAGTAGTTGATCCTCTTCAGTTACAGGGTGGGTGTCACACTTCTGTGGCTTTTAGCTGCTCAGTCACTGAGCAAAGCACTCAATAGAACCTTGACATGGCTTAGGTTTCATCTCTGCCCTGCCAGCACACGTATTGCCACACTTGTTGGCAGTTTGCGGCTTTCTCCTCCTTTATTCACACACTCGCTTCTTCTAGGAAATCCACAAATTCACCTATCCAATTGGCAGAGCCGGGAGCTCGGGAAAGCAGAGCCACAGGCACGCTCTGCCTTCTTATTTGATACAAATTACTAAAGTGCATCTCAGTGATGTGGTGGGATTAGCACTCTGTGGCAGGGCTCTAGGAATGCTGATCAACTTCAACTTGTTAGAACAGTGTCCCAAATCCCAAAGGAGACAATTGGCCTTTTGTGCAGTAATTTGCAAGTATCCTGCTCCACCCTTAAAATCGACTATGCCCTGTTATTATGTGATTACTAGAGTCAAAGGCAGTTTTTTCTTTTTTTTTAACCTACCTCACATTCTTCTTAGGACCTTACAAAGCAGGCTGTGTATGTGATTCTGTCAATAATATTTCCTCCAGGGATGGTTTCCTGTGAAATCAGTATCTTATTGCCATAAAGAAGCTCACAGCTAGCAGCGCCTACACCATGAAGCAGTACCACAGAATAAGGCTTGTAACACCTGCTAACACCACCACTGGGGAGTATTAACAGAAAACAGGACTGGGGAGATGGCTCACCCAAGTTATCCTTGAGTTGGAATCAGTCGCACCCACGTGAAGGACTATAATGACTATAATGGTACCTGTCTATATTCCCTTTGCTGGGAGGCAGAGACAGGTGGATCCTTAGAGCCCACTGGCCAGTCACTGCGGCCAAGTGACTAAGTTCTAAGTTCAGTGGCAGATTCTGTCTCAAAAGAACAAGGTAGAGAGAGACTGAGAAGAGCACCAGATGTTAAGTTAGACTTCTATAGACATGCAACGACAAGTTCGTAGCTACGCACACTCAAACACGTGAACATGTACGCATACACACATACCATGTGTGTTGTGCAAGTGACACATTTGCTTCATTACCAGTGAAATGCTAGAGTATGGCAACATGCTAAATGAAGCATCAAGGAAATGCTTTCCAGACTTCAATACCGCACGTAGACAAAAGGACGTGGTCGTTTATGATCTCTTTACCCTGTGCACCTTGCCTCCAGACTCTTCAGGGTGTACATTATCAAAGATGTATTTCTATGTATTTCAATCACCTCTGTCAACTGAATGTAATTTCTTATTTTTCCAAACCTTCTTAGATCTTCCGTATATGACTCTTAACACCCCCAGGGCTGAAAAAAATTGATATTCTTCAAAGGCCCACAGTATCCAAAACAACCATAGATTGAATGTAGCATCTGTCAAATTCTTATGGAATTGTTTTCATGGAATTAGAAAACCCCATCCTAAAATTTCCATAGTTATGTTAAAAATGCTAACTATTAAGTACAAAGTAAGAGTGTTGGCTGCTCCACAGCCACAGATTTTTGTTTTCTTTGTTTATCTCTGATACATAGGAAGACTCAAGATTTTTTTTAAAAAAGAAAAAAGAAAAAAATAAAACTAAAATACTGATTCTTTATCAAACTCAAACTTCCTCACACATATACAGACTCCAGTTTACAGTATTTGGGGTTGAGTGTGGGTTTATGCAAAGAAGCTAGAAAGGAGACCACAGATTGGGAAAAGAGAAGCTAAGGGATGGAGGTAGAAGAAAGAAGGCTATGGAGGAGGGTGGAAGGGAGAAGGGACCAGGGAGTGGGAAAGAATTATAAAAGGAGAAGTAACAAAAATTTTATTTGAAAATGCTATCATGAAACCTAACTCTATATGCTACCCTAGAGAGAAAACTAGAGAAAGAGAGAGAATGAGAGTGAGTTTGATTTCGGATTTTCTGGGCTTTGATAGCAAAGCCTGGACTAATTAAGCTAGATCCTGCAAAGGAAACATGGTGGCTAGAGGCACAGCGGTCCATGTCTACAGATGCAGGAGGGTGGGACAGTCTCTAGAGACTTGAGATGTGAGGTGAGTACTGATCCTCTTTGAGGGGAGCTGTTACCATGTATGCTATGGTTGGAAGATTTGTGTTCTCTCCAAACTTCATGTTAAACATTAACCTCCATACAGTATTAACAGGTATTGCCCTTCAAAGATGCCGAAGTCCCGAGAACTTCTGCTTCTTGAGTGGCATCAAAGTACTTCTAGGAGATGTTTCACCCAGGGGCCTCTGCCCTCAAGCCATTTCAGGTTGCAGGGTTTCTCTCTACAGAAAGCACAGCAGTAAGGCACCATCTAGAAGCAGATACTAAACCTGTCAGCCCCTTGAGCTTGGCCTTTCTAGGCTCTGCAAGTGTAAGAAACAAATTCATAATTGTTGTAAGCTCACACAGAACTGGTCAAAGGGCCTGGACAGATATTCTTCACCTTGAAGACATGCAAATGACCTATGGGTACATGGAATGTGATATAAGATCAATAATCATATGAAAGATGCAAATTGAAACCACAATATGATACCACCTCACACCTCCTGGGATCAAAGGTGAGAGATAAGAAGCATTGGCAAGGTCACAGAGAAAAGGGAACCCTTGTACATGGTTGATAGGAATGTAAATCCCTATAGTCATTTTGGAAAAATGATATGAGGGTTCCTCAAAGTATATCAAAACTGCTATCTGATCCAGCTGTCCCACTTCTGGGTACATATCCAAAGTAAACAAAGTCCATGTCCCAAAGAGGTGTATGCATGTCCACGTGCATGGGGCATTATGCTTCTTTTCATTATGGTCTGTTTTTGTTTTGTTTCTGAGGTAAGGTTGCTTGTACTCAAGCCTTATCTTGAACTCCTGATGCCCCTGCCTCCTCCTTCCAAGTTCTTGGATGCTGGCATTCCTCTATCTGCTAAGCTACCCCAACACCTTAAGGAGAGCTGTCTGATCCTGTCTGTTTCTGTAAATCTAAGTCTAAATCTGTAATCTCAGTCTAAATCGATCTATAATTCAGGAACAAATTACACAATAATCTGATAGAGGATCATTTAATGATTTATATGTATCTTGTAGTGTTACTGGGGACTGTGTGGAGCTGAGTAAAGAGACCAGGAAGGTTCTGGTCAAAGTGTACAACCCTCAGTTTTAAAAGGAGTGAATTTTCAGGATCTAATGAGAACTGGGATGACGCTAACTATGAATGCAAGGAGAAAGAGAAAGATCCTGAAATGTGAAAAAGATACTAGGCATTACTGTTCTTGGCAAAGGAAAAAGGATTCTAGAGGACATAGAGCCACTCACTAATTTTATGCTAATCATCTGTATATCTATAAAGTCATCATATTGTACATCTGAAATGCAAACACTTCTCATTTTTAGTTATGCCTCAACAAAGCTGGGAAAATGATACAGATCCTGTATGGTTTCTACTAAAAATCTGATAATGGATTGTGGCATTTTGGGGGGTGCAATTAAAGCAATGACTTTAAAGAAACTATTTGAAATAAGTCTCTTTATATTTCCAAATCTGTCAATCACCAAGAAAACTTTCTCAATCTAAATCGATCTATGATTCAGGAACAAATTACACAATAATCTGATAGGGGATCATTTAATGACTTATGTGTATCTTATAGAGTTTTAGGAAATCTTACTGTTTCACCTTGTTCCCTTGATTGGTCTTGCTGGTTTAAACTAGTCCCATACCCTACCATCATCATTTTCCGTGGGGACTCCTTTTCATTAGACTACAGTCAGAAATGATAAGGGATCTTCAGGGTGAATGTTTGGATAGTTCTGAATTGGAAGAGCCATACGGTTCCTTCTAACTTTTGGCTATTTGTACATTAATCATAATCACAGTGGACACAAGGGAGGCTCAGAAACACACTAGAACCCTCTAGTCATACCAAATGCTCATCTTTCCTCCTACTCAGTCTTACATCAATTCTTTCCCTGTATTAATTACTCTTCTCATTTTTTGATAAATACCCATAAAAAGCAACTTAAGCAAGAAGTAACTTATTTGGGCTCATGGTTTGAGGGTATAGTCCATCATGGTGGAGTATGCATGGTAGCAGAAGCAAGAGATAGATTGTCAGAGGAAGTCTGAAGTCAGAAAGCAACGACAAATAAATGCTAGTGCTCGGTTCACGTTCATCTCTTTATGAACGCTGGGGCCCCAGCTCAGAGAATAGTGCTACCTTCATTTAGGTAAGTTGACCTACTCTATAATTTCTTTCACAGGCAAGCCCAGAGGTTTGTTTCTGAGAACATCTTACAGCCTACCCAGTCAATAATCAATATCAACCACTGTATCTTCCAATTGGTTTATTCCCAGGAAAGCATATTCCCTAAGCATTCTGTCTCTGCTAACAATGACATATCAGGAATCCACAAAGTATTCATAGCATCATAATTAAGTAGGGTCATGTTCATATCCCAGTTAAGCTACACATTTACAACTGAAAGCATTACAGTGATGAAGATCACAGTATTGAAAATGAGAAATCTGAATTTGAATCCAGTTGCAATCAGCTAGGCATTCTTAGGACAAAAACTTAAATTCCCTGTATCTCCATGTTCTCATCTATCATGCAGAGTTAAACATGCTCATTTTACAGTATTTCTATAAGTTTTCAAAAATAACTATTATAGCAAACAGGCACCTGGTATAGCATGAAAAAACATTCAACATAATGCTGAAATTTGTCAATCGGTCTGCAGAATTTTAATCTATTGAATTCCTTATGAGCACACAACCTAATTACACACACACACACACACACACACACAGACACATTATCATTCTCATTAAATAAAGCCAAAAGTCTTGACATTTCAGAGACCATATCTGCCCTGACCTATAATATAGTTGCACTATTACTAACTTGGAGACTTAATTCTAACACACTGGTCTTTGGATTTCCTTTTTTTTAAAACCAATATAAAACTATCATTTTGTTAAGACATCTTCAAATAAAATTTGTTTCTACTGATTGTCCTCTGCACTCATTCTCTTCCATGCTCAATCTTCGATGCTGATTAAAATACTACCAAAGGAACAATAATCATTAAGTTTAATAATCCTCAGAAAGGAATTAGCTTGTATTTGTGTATGTGCTCAGATCTGAATGCCNCTCCACCTTACTTTTTGAGGCAAGGTATCTCAGTGAAGCTGAAAGTTGCTGATTCTGCTAGGCTGGTTGCTCAGCAAGGCCCAGGGAACCTCCAGTCTTCTCTGAATGCTGGTCATGTTGCCACAGCCTGGCTTTTGAGAAAGTATTAGAGATCTCCAGATCCTCACGTTTGCAGAGCAAGTGCACTACCAACTCCCAACCCCAGAATCAACATTGTTGGCAACTCTAAGTTCCTCTGTAGACTGTTAATTAATTAAATATAACAACTGTCATGGGTACAGAGAAATGCCATTGTCACGATATTGTGTGTCAATTTTCTTTTCCGGATAAACACTATGAGAACTTTACAGAAAGGGAGAGTCTTGGTCAGTGATGCTGCAAGCCAGAACCAAAAGGTTTAAAAGCAAACATACAAAGGTATCATCTGACAGTCCATCAAGCAGCCCTTTTCACACTGATAAACTTTTCTCTCTCTACCATATTGCAATCACTAGCCTTGTGTGCATGTACTTTGTGTCACTGCAGTAACCTACCCGCTGGCATTCTTTATGTCCTGTCCTGTGAAGTCAACTCTTTGGAGCCTCGAGGAAACATTTCACTGTCTTGTTTTATCTTTTGCTCTATTAACATTAACATAATGGATTTTAATTGGATTGTACTTGTGATTAGTGTCAGAAAAGGTGGCATTCTCTGTGAGGAAATTGCCTGCAAGACAAGAGGCAGAGGATCCAACGGGAAAATGTCTGAAGACATCAGCAGAAGGAAGGTGCCTGAGGAAATGAACAACCCCAGGTCCCTCTTCCCTAGATAAAGGAAGTCGGTTGGGCTGTCCAAAAAGGCATTTGGACTTGAATATCTATAATGTTCTTATTTAGATTTATTTTCTTTTTTTAACCAGCATAAAACTATTAGTTTTTTCTATGTCATCGTTTTAACAAAATTTGTTTCTGTTGGTTCCCCATCTCTACTCCTTCTTTTCCATGCTCCTGCCCTACTGTAGATCTTTCCACCCTTAGTAGTCACCTTTCTGCTTTCATATCACCTGTGTCCCACTGGGTCCCAGTACCTTTTTCCTACTTTTGTGGTCTTTGTAATTCCACACCCTGTACCCACTGTAACACCTGCTCTTATGCCGACACACTGAAAATGTGAGCTAGGACCCACATTGAGGAAGAGATAAAATGTGTGACTTTCATCTCTCTGAGCCCTGGCTTTTATTTTTCTTTACAGTTGAATCAAACTGCATTGTATAATTATGCCACAATTTTATTATCTATTCAACTGCTGACAAATGTCTGCACTGCCTCTACTTCCTTATTATTCTGAATCATGCCATGAAAAAAATTTAAAGACGAAACTATCATTTGTCTCAGCTGTACCACTCCTGGGCACATGCCCAAAGAACCTTATATCCCACCAGCGGGATTCTTACATATTTGCTTTATCTCAAAAGTTTTATTAGTAGCCAAATATTTGCACCCATGAATATTTAGAAAAGAATATGAAAAATAAAGGTTAATAGGTACATATAATTTTAGGAGTATAAAAGAAATGGACATTCCCAAGCTCAACACCATGACAGTACCATGGATACAATGGCAGCTATTGAATAGAGAATGTAGGTGAGAAATAGAAGGCTCACCTAGCATTGTAAGTCCAGAATTTAATCCCTGGCAAAATAAAAATGATTAAAATGTAAGTAAAGTCAAATGACTTCCATGTATGACTTACGTAATTAAGATAACATGATTTTGTATGACAAATGGCAAAAGCTGATACAAGTAGAATTGAAGTTTAAATGCATTTATAATGTATTTCATAGTCAAACATTCACACTAATATATAAGTGCAAGCACAGATAAAGCATGGACAGCACGTTCAGATAACTAGTATAAAAAGAAATTCACTCTGTGGATGTTAAGGAAGACATGAGAAAACACATCCTCCTTCTTACTGGAAATGTATGGACTAAGATAACATTCTTTCATTTCATAACTGAGAAAACAAGTTACCTAATCCTTTCAGAGAACAAAGCATATACATACCTGCACTTCAAAATTATCCCCAGCAATTAGACCAGGAAAAGAATTGGAAAGCAGGCAGATGGGAAAGGAAAAAGAAAAGATGTCTTTATTCAAAAGTGACATCTTTTCATACAGAAAAAATACTGAGGAATTCATCACTCAAAGCTGTTAAAGATAATAAAGTAGATTCGGCAAGGTTACAAAATATTCCATCTCAATTATTTTCAACAATGAACCATCTGAAGAAAAAGTTTAAGAATAAAATTTCGTTGAAAATAATATCAAAATGCGTATAAATAAAATGCATGGGATGAGTTTAGTAACAGAAGCACTCAATTTATCAAATGTAAAACACCACTGAAAGATTAAATAATAGTAATTAAATGGAAAAATAACCCCTGTGCATAGATTCATGATGTACTATTGCTAAAGCAGTTTTGATATCTAAATTGATTCATAGAACCAACAAAAATCTTTGTCAAATGTTGACTTTTGTGCAAGAATTGATACATTTATTCTAAAGTTCATGGGGAAATTCTTGCAACCCCAAATTGCAAACTAAATAAACAAACTATTTTTAATAAAAACAGATGTGAAGAATTCACATTTCCATCATTATAAAACAGCAACAATCAACACATTGCAATGCTGGTCTAAGAAAAGCCATAAAAATCAATGCATTGGAATTGCTTCCAATTTTACTCTTTCTGTTAATGGGCAATCAGTTTTTGACAAGAGCATGCACAAAGACCACATCTACTTACATTGTCATTCCCATGTTCTTGCCAGATGCTATTTCAAGACAATAACAAATGTAACTCTTTCTACAAAGCCAAATTATGTGTAGATTGCTACTGGTCAACAAGTCCAACCACTGCATCAAACACGCAGAATGCTCTACACAACCACCAGGGTAAAAGAAAAGAATATATTTAAAGCAGTCTTTGTTCTGTGGAAAGATAAGAAGTCAACAACATAACAAAATTTAAAAACTGGGTTAAGGATATGGCTCAACAAGGAAAAGGCTCTTACGGAAACCTAAATTTGATTCCCAGAACTCACATGGTGGATGGAAAGAACCAATTCTTGCTGCTCTTGTTGACTCCCAACAATGGGAGTGAGGATGTCTCTGACTTTTTTGCCTGAACTTTGAGCCTTTTTCCTCCTACTGGGTTGCCTTGTCCAGTCTTGATATGAGGGTTTGTGCCCCGTCTTATTGTATCTTGTTAGGCTATGTTTGGTGGATATTCCTGGGAGGCCTGCTTTTTTATATATATATAGAAATGGAGGAGGCATGGATCTGGGGGAGGGACTGGGAGGAGTGAAGGGATGGAAAACTGCAGTAGAGATGTAATCCTTGAGAGAAGAATGAAAGGTTAAAAAAAGAGGGGAAAAAAAGAAAGTGACCCCTACAAGTTTTTCTCTATCCTCCATATTTGTCATGTGACATATGTATGAATGCACACATACACAAAAACACACACATGTGTAAATTTAATGTTCAAACAACTTCAGCAGGAATTACAATAATTAGTTCACTACTTTCTCTTCTTTTTACATATAGTGGATATATTTCTTATTTATTCAACAAAATGTGCTTTTTTAGTTCTGTGTGTTTCAGATACAACATTAGTGCCAGAAACATAAAGAGCAGTATTGGTCAGCACCTACCCATCATAGGCTCATGTTTTTTTCAGAACTACAGAATTCACTAGCTAAGAAGACAGAAATTTCTCTCTATGTGAAAAATAGAATGTTATGGTTGTTTCTAAGACATGATGATTCTTAGGGCACAGTTTCTAATTAATAAATAGACTACCTTATATAAGAATCTATGAACAAATAATTCAGATAGGGAGAGAGTGAAAAGAGAGGAGGGAGGCATTGAAGAAAGTATTAGAGGAAAAGGAAGAGGTAGGAAAGAGAGGAGGAGAAAGGAAAGAAAGAAATACGGAAATGGAGAGGCATGGAAGGAGGAGATAGGAAGAAAGGAAGAGCAAATGAAATATATGCAGGTAAACAGAATGAACTGTGTAGATGCAACTCTAACATCTTTAAGGGAATCTGCAGGGCTGCAAAAGATGGCATGGTCAGTTCCATAGAACAAAGACCATTCAAGGGATTTGAACTTAGTATCATAATTAATGGTAAGCCTCAGATCTAGAAAGCATCCTCTGCCTTCACCTGTGTTCCAAAGAAAATAAATTCCATGAGCTTGATGTCACAATGAGTTCAAATGACATTATTCTACCCTGTAAAAAAAATTACAGCAGCTATTAGAAAGATTTCTTTTGGTAAGTTTTATTTGTGGTAGTAAACTAAACAGATGCTTATAAAAAACGGCCACTTAAATTGTGAATTTTATGAATGTTTACAGTGACCAAAGCCAAAGGATTAACAAGCCTAGGACAAAGGTGTTATAGACCGAATGGGAAATTAACTCAGTGCTTTAAATGTATAGAAAAACCCTCTGTATTTACAAAATATAAGGAACTAACAAGAGTCTGCTTTTTTTAAGTTAAGTTTTACAAGGAAATAAAAAGTTGAGAAGTGTATTACAAAGAGTGAGAGCCAAGATATTACTTAGTAATTGACTGGACCAAAGCTCAGCAGAGCCGTGTGAAGGTGCCCGAGGTCTTGTGTGCTGCAGGGATCCTCTCTTTCTCATCCTCACACCTTGTCTGACACTTGGATGAGAAACTACCTTTCCTATCTCAAAACAATATTATTTTAAATGTGCTGTAACACAGGGAAGCCTCTATACATACTAACCACACACTGGCAGACTCGCCAATGAATATGATGTGTGATTCTCAGATCTTCTGACATGCACAGTGACTCTACAGAGTCCTTTCCATGGGCAACCTCCCTAGGCAAAGCAGTCATGGTGATGGTATCATATAAGACTCATCCAGTTTCAAATCTAGCATCCATAACATGTCATCAATCACCACCTTAAGCTTATGATCTGAATCAATTCCTTATGTTCAAAGTGGAAGAAAATGGTGGCCAGTTCTGATAGTTAGGGCTGGATTTTCTTTCTAGATAAGATGGTGTGTATTCTTAAAGCAATAATTACAGCAATGGAACAAGAACGTGCCCACAGCATCAACATGAGATCAGGAACATAAGAAGTGTTGCTAACTGTCACCATGGTCAGTACTTCAAATACACCTCAAGACAATCTTATTTGTTCTTTAAGACAATTTTCCATACCTTGTTTTTTATTAGAAAAGAAACGTTTGAATCGTTAAGTGACTTGTCAAAGACTAATAGATAAATGGCAGAGAAACCATGAGAGCTTAGACCTGTCTAGTTAAAAAACAAAAAAGGAGGGGAGAGGGTTCTGAACAATTAGGTAAATTCTGCCTTACTAAGTAGTGTCAGATTTTAGTGACAGCATTATTTTGCTTCTCATGGGCCGAGTTTTTTCTCTGGGATAATAGCTGGTCACATACCCAGAGTGCTTCACAGTAGAATTCAAATTGCCATATAATGGCTAAGCAGCAGAAAAACACTATATTCCCAATAGGCACATGCTCTCTATACAAACGGCTCCCAGTAACACAATGTTGTGGGTTCTTTTAAATTTTATGAGAAATGATGCTGTGAATAGTGACAGGGTCTATGGTCNCATGCTCTCTATACAAATGGCTCCCAGTAACACAATGTTGTGGGTTCTTTTAAATTTTATGAGAAATGAAGCTGTGAATAGTGACAGGGTCTATGGTCACTGCTGTTTTAAGAAGTTGCTTAAAGGAGGTTTCATAAATATAAAATATCATCTCAAGAATGCAGCAATAAAGGATAAAGCTACTGTATCTTTCCTTCTTTGAATTTTTCATTCTTTCTCTGAAGTCAAATATAAATCAACAGAATTCTCAAAGCTTTACTCTCCCATGCTTTTTTACTTTAAAATTTATCTTTAGGGTGAAATCATAAAGATTTTGACTGTGAGAATTCTGTTTTCCATATTTTTCACTTATTGGAAAGTCTTCTTTCAGTAAAAAGTCACTTACCCTGCATCCTTCTCAGCATTTGCTTACAGCCTGAAACAAGTATTTTATAGAATTCAAAACCATGACTTGGAAAGCAATACCATCTGACTCAAGTGAGTCACAATCTCAGTCCCTTTGTTTTATTAAACAGGACTTGGAAAATAAATCTTAGCAATGCAAGTGCCAGTGCTGCGGGAATGGCTTAAACCACTGTCAGACACCATAACAGCTGTTGTCCTGTAATGATGGGGGTGTCCTCCATTCACCGTTAGACTTGTTCCCATCCAGGGGTATTGAGTTGTGATATTTTGAGTCTGAGATACTTTGAGAACTCGCCGCAAAGTTCTCGTCCATCTTCCCAGCTTTGTATTGCAGATTGCTAACATGGCACTGGGAAGACACAGAGTCTAGTGTGACAACAGCACATAGCCCAGCAACTAGAGGTCCCAGAGAATCCATCATCCTCTTCCCCCTGCTTGGCTCGTGACAGGAGAGTCAAAACATTATCTTACAGATAACATTTCTAGTTCATAGAAGAAAGCAACCATTTTCAAAGAACCTGTTTTTCCAGACAATTGCAAGATGATAAAATGAATATGAAGGTAATTTGTTCTTTGAGCCAAGTATGTGAGATACATTTTTCTCTTAGGATCATTACATCAATCCAGAGAAGGAAGCATCATTAACCCTATTGGCATATTTGAAAGCTAAGAGTGAAGTCACTTTTAAAGAATTATGGAGCCATCAAGTAGTCGATTCACATCAAAGGACTCCCTGCCAAAGACTATTTACCAAATTCCCACACATTCTAGTTCTCAGTGAATGACCTAGATCTGGTTAAGGGAAGAAAATGAAACTCCATGAAATTCCAGAAAAGATGAATCAGGGACCCAAGTCAAAACACAAAAAGGGAATAAATACTGTAACTAAATAATAAATTGGAACTATCTCTTGTTGAACTCTTAAATTCATTAATAATGGTAATAATATATCTTCTTTTTTAAGAAGGCAAAATAGAGTTGATATTTATTAACAGGCAGAGTGTGAGGATGAAGGATAGTCAATATCCTATAGGGGTTCTGGGAACCATGTTTACAGTACACCAAGTATCATCTTCTTCTTAATAAAACAGTTCAGTAAGAGTAAAGGGCTCTTTCTATGGGTGTTGATGCTAGAGAGAAACCCAGTAGTGCCACTGCCTAGAGGGAGTCTCATCTAAGCTCATTCACTTTGACCATCCATTGTATTACAGTGTTTCTTAATGAAATAGGAAAGGTGCATGGGAAATACCAAAGCTTTACTCAAAACTGTCTGAAAGAGCCCAGGCTAAATGTGGCCTGGTGTGCTGAGACTTACGACACAGCGAAGATGAGCAGCAAGTTACTCGTGAGATCTGAAAAAGTGTTCCTGAGGACAAGACAATGAAAAGAAATACAAGGAACCAAACAAAAAGAAGAGGAAAGGAATAAGAGTGGTTTAAAATGATCTGTCCAACAATAGAAAATCTTCAAATAAAGCGTATTCCAGAGAAATTAACATGCATGCACATATATTTTCACTCCCGACCAAATGTACGTGCACACACATGCACAATTTCATGGATATTAATAACACTGGAAATTATTTGTTGCAGTGTAAAAAGTAAAAATTCAACTTATGAGAGTATATGTTTTTCCTACACTCAACTGTACACTTCTGTAATAGTGATGGAAATTGCAGACAGATACAAGCAAAAATAATTTTCAGTGGCTCTGCCTGATTTATACCCCAATTTTAAAATAAATATGAGCATATCATAACTGTAAAGTACACCTATAATCTGTATCCAAATTAGTGTGGCTATTTTCTAATGGCATCATTCTGTTAAAATTTGTTTCTTTTTCTACATATCCCTACAGTTGCTAAAATAATCATGTATTATTTTAATAACAAGAAAACAGCTCTGTAATAAAAAAGCAAATGTTCAATCAGCTTTTTGCACCAATTTTGCTGTCCTTATTTCAGGCATTATCAGGAAAGAATTGGTTATCGTTTTCTGCTGGGGGGGGGGGTCTCCCAAACATGCTTATAGGTTTAATTCCTGCTTGGAAATGAAAGCACACATTTTAAAGAAAAAAAAAGAGCAGAATTATATAAGGAATGAAACTCCATTAATACAACTTCTGGGTCAGCCACCCTCACACCCAGGTCATCATAGACTCACAGATTCTGCCTCTAAGATAACCCACAATGAATCAGACCATGCAGTCTTTAATGCTCATGCCCACCATGCTTAGGGGGGCAAAGGTAAGAGCTGCAGAGCCAAGCTGTCCTTCCACTAATGTTCAAAGGGAGGCTTCAATAACCTTGTAAAGTTCAGGAAAGTGCAAAACACATAAGAAAAAAAGGCTAAGAAGACAGTGGCCTCATCTCTATGTTCTTAAAACAGAACAAACCTATGAACAGGGTCCAGCCCAGCGTCCCTATGATTCTGTGCTAACAGTGCAGGACAACTTCTAGGTCAAGAAACGCTGTTGACATTCCTTTCCTTTTTTCCTCTTTCCTTTCCTTTCTTTTTTCACCCTCCCTTCCTCCTTCCTTTCCTCCCTCCATCCCTTCCTCTCTCTAATGTTTTCTCTCTCTCCCCCTCTCTTTCTCTCTCTTTCTCCTCCATCCCTCTCTCTCTCTCTCTACCCTTTAGCAACTTAATCAACAAAACAGTAAAATACATAAAATTGTACGACATATTAACTTAGAAGAGATGGTGCTTCTCTTTGGCCAATGGACACAGTTTTTCTAAGTAGAAAAAAAAAAACCCGTCAGCTAAGAATGCATTTGTAGAGAAGGAAAAACAAGTTACCCAGCTTCTTCTCTAAAATGAGAAGTCTTTTTCAACAGAAATCTCATTTTCCTTTGTCCCTTACATATATATTTCAATTGAATATATATATTCAATTGCTGGAGCCAGGACGGAAACCCTTAGATATTCCTATTTTTCAGGTGTCTGCATTTTAAAAGATTTTGTTTGCATTAAGGCTTAGGTCACTGTAATTGGTATGTTTTAAGAAAAACATTACCTTTGAGTGACCTTTTGGGATTTGAAGGTGGAGCTTCAGTCACGGGGAAAGGAAAGCATCCTCTGGTTGTCATGTGACAAGCCTTAAAGACAATGACATCTCCCCTTCAAATGTCTTCCTCCAGCAACAGAAACAAAGTACAGCACAGCTAGGACACAGTCCGTTCGGATGGATCCGGATGCTTCAGTAGAAAACTACAGCTTGGCAGGAGATGAACCCACTGTTGCCAAATAAATACACCGAGGGCATTTCACAGAAGTGGCAGAACTTTGGGGGGAACCTGAGAGGAACCAGGGCCCAACCTTCTACTCCTCCAGATCCTTAAATTGTTATTATGAGCTAAACACCTCACCTCCAAGAGGCCAGAATAAAATCACACTGGCTATCATATATCAGACCCACAGAGGGCATCATCTGTTAATGATCATTTATTCCCAACTACTTGAAGAAGAATACTCAGTAATTATAACAAATGTAAGTCAAATAGTAATAGCATACTTTACATAGTACAGTAATTATAAGTTATACCCGTGAATTCAGGACAAGGGTCTTTTATGCATGGTATTAAATCTGTTCTCCAATTTATTCTTAATGCCATCGTTGGGGCTGAAGAAAGGCAGCTTGCCTAGAAAAGGGGCTCACCCGCCTTTCACATTTGCAATAAGTCATTTGAAGAAAAGTGCCCTTTGCATGCTTTGGGAAACACAATTACCACCAGAGACGTCGTAAACAAACATTCATGGCGCTTACAGCTGCTTCTTTATAGCACCCTGCAAAGCGTATTTTTAAATTTAGACCATTTAAAAGGAGTAAGTACTCAGATTCCCTCATTCATTTAAAGTTTAACTGGAAAAAACCCCTCATGCCTGAGCCATAATATTTTCTCCTAAAGCCCTGGCTGCCAAGAGGAGAATCACGTAGGATTCCTCAGTCTAGTAAAAGCTGGACCAACATTTCTCCACCTCTGGCCTTGTTATGTGGTGGGTACGAGGGTCTAACTGCTCACACAGACATATATATGTTAAGGAAAAGTTTTGTAACAGCATAGGATGAAATAGAATCATTATCAAATATACAGATAAATAAATAATCTGAAGGAACCACACAGAGTAGTCAGTGGATGCAGGGTCCTCTGAGGGGCAACGGATGTGCCCTGAGAACCTCTGAGGGACCAGGAAGCTGTATTAATTCTGACATGATTGGAACATCAGTGACACATGGCGCATACTTCCAGTTTAGGGGGAAAATACCCATATGCAAATTAAACACAAAGGAAGAAAATCATCTTTCAAAGAAAAGAGGATTCCTCATGATCCCCCCATCTCTGTAGACATTTTAAGCAGATTTTCTACCTCCGGGGCTGTGTCTCTTTAAAGGAAAACCTCGTTCGCATTTTCCCATGTAGGAAACAGCAAGCAAGCCCTCTGACTCAGCGCGAATATTGCTTCCTTCGTGAAGCACCCTGCACCATGCCCTCTGCTCCACCCAACCCCCGTCTTCCATTATTCATCCCTGACCTCCTTACTTAAAACCTTTTATTTACCTTGAACCTTAGGAGCAAGAGTGATTCATCAATCTAGCCATTGAGTCTGGGCTCCACAACTCTGTGTTCTGATTGGTTGAGGTTCTCTCTAGTGGTCTTCCTCTATTGCAAAAAGGCAAATGGTTTCCTTGATGAGGGATGAAGACTACACTTATCTGCGGGGAAATGTTTATAAATGTTATAAATTGCTGTCAAAGATTATGTTGGTTTTAGTAAATTAGTAGTACTAGATTCTTCTCCAATAGCCTATCTTCACTGAGTATTTGCTAGATCTCCAGCACCAGGTAAGGTCTCCTCTGTTGAGTGGGTCTTAAGCCCATTTAGAGAAGTATTGCTAACTGCCAAGGTGTGTGCTCCACTTCTCCATGCAAGGAAATACGGGCTGCTGAGGAAAGCTAGGAATGGGAGCGGTGATCCTCCCCAGGGAAGAGCATGCCAACCAATTGTCTAGTGCCAGTCAGCCCTGAAAATACAGACAAAATTATATGGACTGAATACTGTATATAAATACAATGTGTGCATATGTATATATACAGATATGTATGAATAACAACTAGTTTAGAGAGAGAGAGAGAGAGAGAGAGAGAGACCAGATATTTGAAGGAGAGGTATATGGGAGGGTGTGGGAGAGAAACAGTGATAACAGTTGTAATTATAATCTCAAAAACATTCCCTTACCTTTTCCTAATTAGAACCTGTATCATATTTCACTGCATCTCTAGCTTCTGTCTGTACAGAGCCCTTGTCAGAGAGGAACACTGGCAGCCAGCACTCTGGCTTACCATCACACACTGAGAGCTGCCCACACTGGCTGGCAGGCACAGGAGCCGAGCACAGATTTGTTTTCTTAACAAATGACCCTAACTCTGGCTGCTCATTCATCCTCCCAGAGACAAACTTTGTGGATAGGGTTGGGAAGCTGAGCTTGCTGGCACGGGCAGGGAACACGCAGGTGAGGTAAGAAGACAGCCATCCTGGCTTTTTAACTCATTTTCCAGACCCAGCTCATCTTTTCTGCTTTCTCCGTCCTTTGTCTACCTAATTTAATCTACGGGCATTTCCCAGGTACTTTAAATATGTGTCAGTGTTTATTACTATATTTTCTTAGTTTTTTCTGTTTTATATTTATTTTGAGACAGAACCTCACTATGTAGACTGGCTGATCTGGAACTTGCTGTGTAGACCAGAATGGCCACAAACTCAAGATCCACCTGCCTCTGTCCCCCACCCCGAGTGATGGCACCACCATCCTCAGCTTACTCGCTTTATTTTAACTGAGTAGCTGTAATTGTAAATACTCACGGAGTCAGTTATATATTTTGATAAATGTTTGAAATGAATGATTAAACCAAGAAGATGAACAAATCTATTTGCCTCTCCCTGGTGTTTCATGTAGGAAAATGCTTGAAACCTACTTTCGAAAGTTTTGCAGCACACAACATTCTTCTCATGATCATCATTCTACGTGACAAATCACTGAAGCTCATTTCTCTAATGTAAAGGATTTAAAAACTACTTTATTTAATACTCATAGTAAGAGAAAGACTTCAAGATTACTTGTTCAGGGAACATTTTTTGTTTTTTTTTTTTTTTCTGGAGTAACTCCTGAGATCTCAGAGAAACGGCTTCCCAGGGCAGTCTGAGTGAGCTCCGTCCTGCGCAGACCTTCTCGTGGCCCTGGACCTGTAACTCGGCATCAGTAAAATGATGATTGAAAATGTCTGTGATGAACTGGTAAGAAAAGAAACTGGTCGTTATGAATTAAAGCATCTTTTGATGTCCCTGAGCGTGGTGAGGATATGCCTGACACTGTACCGCAAGGACAAGTCCCTTGAGTGGAGCAAAGAAAGAAAAGAACTCTCCCCGGGAGGTCTGCATAGACTCGAGGGTTTCGACTCTCTTGTACACTACAGATTCACACATGTGTATCATCTATTAATGTTCATTAAACATGTGGTTGATAGATCTGTTTAACATTAAGTAAATGGTCTCCAAATGAGTAAATGAATGATGATGGATTCCCCGTGGTTTGCCTCTAATTTGCCTGTATGAACAAACTTCACAAAAGAAAATACAATGGGGAGAAAAATGAGGCTGGGAAAGCTCAGTGGTCTCACTCTGTGGCTCATAGACATTCACTGATGTTCTTCGTGCAAGCAGGGGAAATTTTGTTGTCTTGATTTCAACCTGGTTGTGTCTTTAAGGAATTATAATATTTATATAACTAGACTCATGTTTTTGTCACAAATATTTATAGTATTGGTGTGACTACAAGGAAGGAATGGCGAGCAAAAAAGGTCAGATGAACTGGTAACTATGCACGTGAGCCAAAGGAATAAGAAATACAAAATTAACTGCAAGGTGTTAATTTATTCAATTCATTTTGAGGTTATGACTGAATTCATCTGGTTTATGCTGATATAATGGTTTTCTGTTTCACATTGCCACATCACCTCCTGTTAGAGGGGAGATGTTTTTGAATTTTTAAATTTTAAATTAAATGATTTCCATGATTTACTCAAAGAAGAGGATATAGCAAATTGTGTTGATCATGTGCAAATAAAAATGTAGGGAACAGATGGGGTGACTACTGCCAGGCTCCTTGCTGGGCAGGTTCATACTTTCTAGGGTAGGGGGCATGAGGATTGGAAAATGTTAAGTAGGAGTAGGAGGGACAGACATAATGAAGAATCACAGAGACACAGGATAATCTCAGGAGGGCAACCCAGCAAATACTGAAAGCTGAATTCTTCTGACTTCTGAGTTCATCCGTGTTTATTTTCCATACACTTTTATAACCCAATACAAAAGGAGGAAGAAGGCAAAAGACTGCTTTAACATGATACAAAGGACAACTAGAACTCTTACTTGCCACAATACTTGAGACCTTAAATCATTACTTCTTGAAAAAATCATTCTGTTGTTTAGGCAGTGAACCTATCCTAGATCAAGTATTCTGAAGGCAGCCACTCCCTAGGTCAAACCTCTTAATTCAAAAAAAGGAGTAGAAGCACGCTTGAATTCTCTGACCTTTGGCCAGGGTAAAGAAGATCTACCTCTATCTTAAGGTCCAAAACACAAAAGTAATCACACCCTAGGTCAGGGTGTGTAACCACAGTTGTTGTCAACAACTTTGAATAAGCACAAACTCGCTGACCTGCAGATAAGGTGGAATAGGTTCACATTTTTGAGCCTCCATAGAGAAGAGAAAGAACAAAAGCCCCAAGGTTCTCCATGAGTCCATGTTAGGAAATTTCCAAAACTAATAAACAATTAAATGGCATTATGAAAATAGAGGGTACAACCAAATATTTCAATACAGTTACTTTCAAAAAAATCATTAAGACTTCAGCATAAAATACTAACCCCAAGTTTGTGTTCTGAACACAGGGTGTGAATGGTCACATTCCAGCACTCAGAAGTAACTAGACATCCGTGCTGTATGACTTCTTGTTTAGGCTTTTCATAAACGCCAAAGAACTCTACAGATTCAGACCCCACTCTGGGCATTAGGTCACATGTGATCCCATGCCCAAAATGGGGTCTGAGAGGCAAGAGAAAATAAGTTCTAGGCCAGTTAAGGCAGAATTGTATGACCCAGTCTCAAATTCAGACCCTAAATATTTGGAATTATCTAAAATACTTCCATTTAATCTGGACATTTATGGACCACACTGGATATGTGTCCATCTAGAGACCGGCAAAGGCTTCAATTGGGCCCCATTTCTGCAGTTATTCTTCACAGTTCCATGAGTAACTAAATCCCAGGTGGCCATAGCAGAAAGAATGGCAGGGATAGGGAGGAAAGGGAAGGAAGGAAATGTTGTAATTACATTATAATCTCAGAAATAAAGGGAATACTCTTTTTTCTAAGAGTGCCTGTGAAGACTCGGCCCATTAGACTTAGGATAGGATCCACTTTTGACTTCCCTTGGGTTGTTGGTAGAATTTATTGAATTTATTCATCTGTAATTACAGGATTCCTTGAAGCTTGTTTTTCAACAGCAGCTCAAGATTTTATGTTGCATGATTAATGGAAATGTACGTAATACCTGTTGCCTTTACCTTACTATACAGATTAAAAGCAAGTTAATTTTGGCCAAATGCAAAGAAAGACCATCACATACATTCAAAACACCAGAAATAGGGGTCTGGAGACTGAGAATCTTTCCACCATGACCAAGTCACCCAGTGAACTTAAAGCACTTTCGCTTTGATTATTGAAAAAAGAGCAGATTTTTCTCGTCCATGCTTGCTTGCTCTTGCTTTCTGCTTCCTTTCCTTCCCTTTCCCTCAAATCTCCTTCCTTCCCTCTGGTTCTGGTTAGGAGACCCCGATGAAAGTATTGCAATTGGCCTAACTAAAGTCAGAAGTCAATCAGGGGCCCATAACTGATACCAATAACGCAAAACTTTCAAATTAATTAGGGGCCAAGAAGGTATCCTAGGAAGTAAAAAATTCAAGTTCTAGTTCCTCAGTCCTTGGTCTCCACAATCAACTTTCTTCAGTCAAAATAAATAAATAAATAAAACAAAAACAAAACTAGATCTTTAAAATGGTTGTAACTGCTTTTAGGCCACTAAAGTCTGGTTTTCCTCACTGTTTCAATCAGACCAAGGGGAGAATTAAAGACACCTCCATCTTTCATCTTTACACACAAATGGAGTAACCCATCAGTGTTTAATCTTGGGCAACAGAGATAAATTTATGAGATCTAATGCTAGGACGACCCAGATCTGGTTCAGTTGGTAAAGTATGTGTGTCTGTGTGTCCAAATACACAAATAAATCTAATATAATAGCACCATCATTCTCTAGCAAAGGAGAATACAATACCTACGAGGCGAGGCTAGCTGCTATCTCCTCACATGTTTGAGATAGTTTGCAATAGTCATATACCTATTCACTTTCTTCTTAATAAACGATCAATGTTACCTATGCCACAGAATATTGGAAATCATAAACACTGCTTTCTTCCTCAGATGCTTTCACTGTGTCTAAAGTCAGTATTAATATACAGAAAATATCGATGGCATATTTTTACTTCCATGTGACTTTCTATCAATACCAAGGAAAAAGACACTACAGCATTAATGCATAGAAATAGGGATGAAGTAAATAAATAAAATGAAAATTAAATGTCACCCTTAGAAACAGTACCTTTCTATATTTCACAATAATTTTATGTAAAGCAGTATCATAATTTTGACCTTTACATGATACATAGCCAGTAGTATTTATTTTTGGAAATCCAAATCTAATGAAGACTTTTTCTATCTGTAGCATTTTCAACTTTCACATTTAAGATTTGAATAAAATGGAAAGAAACAAGGCACAAGCTTTGGATGATGGCAGGAAGACACCCGTGGATGTACCCTCTAAAGGAATGAGAGAGCTCTAAACTGGCCAGTTCTGCAACACAGACTTTAAGGACTGCTATAAACTGAGCCTCAGCAAGGGCTCTCAGTAGACCTGTTGTTGTTTGTGTACCACATTAGACAAGCAAAGTAAATTGTCAAATAAAGACAGAATCATGAATTAGCCCAAGAGTCAGCCAAGACATCTTTATGGAAAGAGAAAATTGATGGGTCCAGCCTGAAATATGAAGATGGAGTTAAAGGGCACAAGTTTGCCTCCTATCAACTAATCCTTAAAGACAAGAACGGTAATGGTTCTTTAAAAAAAAAATGCAACTTTTCAGAAGATTTCAGAGTAAAGGTGAAGTGTGAGGCCAAATCTTTATTGGAGTGGCTAATCTGTCAGACAAAAGCTAGACTTCCTGGAACCAGGGTCCCAAATATTAGCAGGCATGGCCAAACCTCTCACGTTTCCAACTTGACACTGCCCTGCAGTTGACAGTGTGTTCTAGATGAAATCTGAAAAAACAAACAATGGTAAAGTGTGCTAACCCTGGGGAAAGTGTCCCCTTTCTGCTGTAGCCATATTCCAAATACCATTACGATGAGCAGACACCAATTATTGTAGAACTAGCAGAGATTTAAAAAGTAAACAAATGTTATGGGGAATAAAACAATGCTTTGATTTATATGATTTGAAAAATCCAGGTTTTGTAGACTTTCTTTCTCAACTTGTGGGTCTTGATTCCTTTTGGGGATTGAACACCCTTTCACAGGGGTCATCTAAGATAAACAGATATTTACATTACAATTCATAACACTAGCAAAATTACAGTTATGAAATAGTAATGAAAATACTTTTATGGTTGGGGGTCACTGGAACATAAGAACTGTATTAAAGGACCCCAGCATTAGAAAGGTCTAGAACTACTGCTCTGAGGAGAGGTAAAAACACCAAAATCTTTGGTAACTTTTGACTAATAATGACTTAAACTTTCATCTAATCTGCAGTCTTCCAAGTCCTCTGAATTTAGACTAATCATGTAAAATAGGATAAACATAGCCATAGTGGCTCATATCTGTAATCCCCAAACTCTGAGCGTGAAGGCAGGATTGTGAGTTCAAGGCCAGCCTGGTTCCATATCAAAACCACCATTGCGAATCAATAGGAAAAAACGAGAAAATAGCAGAAGTATGGAGAGAAGAAGGAAGATGAAAAAAATAAAAATTATATAAATATCTCCTTAAAGTCACATGCAACATTGATTTACTGGTCAGTAAGTAGCTGCGGATAGTACCTAAAACTTTGCCCAATAAAATGCATGTTTCTTGATTATTCCACAAGTGCACAGCAACTAATGACACAGAATCATAAGTATGATCTGCGCATGCACCTTACTGCACAGATAGCATCTTTCATTTCGGGAGAAGACAGATGCACTTCTTTCAGCATGTAAAGATCATACAGCAGTGGTTAATAATGATTATGGCCTATCTTCTAGCTCCTCCCTTCGGTTGCTCTCCCAAAACATTGACCAATGTTATTTAGGGGAGGACAGAACTTATTTTGCTTACTCTCCCAGGTAAGCAAAGTGAAGGAAGTGAAGGAGGGAAATTGAAGAAGAAGCCGTGGAGAAATGCTTCTTGCTGACTTGTTCACAGGCTCTGGATTAGTTGGCTTTGTTATACATTCCAGGGCCCCTGCACAGGGAATGGTACAATCCACTCTGGGTACCCCTATATCAATGAACAATCAAGACAACCTCCCAAGGTTGTGCTCACTGTCTAATGTGATCTGGACAATTTCTCATCTATGACTCTATTGTCAAGTGACTCTAGGAGGAGTCACATTTACAGTTAAAGCTTAGCAGAACAGCATATATGTTGGACTAGATGAATTTACAGTCTTCATCTCTGTTTCCTTAATGATATTCAGCTATGTAAGCGTCATTGGAACAAAGTACTGGTTACAATAACAGGATACAGAATCCCCATGGGGTTAGAGTGATGGCTCTATCATTAGGAACAATTGTGACTATTGCAGAGGACTTTTGTGAACACCACAGGCACTAGGAACAGGTGTAATATATGTGTCCAAGCAGCTCTCTTCTCTCAACATCAGCTCCTACGTCTGCCTGCTATATTTTTTGCTGTATTTCTGCACACATGCATGCATTCCTCTCTCTCTCTCTCTCTCTGTGTGTGTGTGTGTGTGTGTGTGTGCCTTCATACAAGCACACAGGAGCATTTGTGTTCAGATGGTAGGCATGTGTCTGTATATAAGTGGACAACAGCAAATCTCAGTCTTCATGTGCTATGAATGTGTTGTTAGCTTCTTGGGGTTTTGTTTGTTTATTTTGTTGTGAGACAGGGTTGTTGGCAGTAGTTTCTGTCTCGGACCAGTCCTGCAGGTGTTCAATCCCAAAGAAACACACAGAGTTCTACATCAATTATAAACTGGTTGACATATTAACTCAGGCTTCTTATTAACTCCTATAACTTATATTAACCTATAATTCTCATCTATGTTAGCCATGTGGCTTGATACCTTTTATCAGTGAGACATTCTCATCTTGCTTCCTCTTGGTCTGTGTGATGACTACAGACTGACCCTTTCTTCTTCCAAGAATTCTCCTGTTCTGGTCATTCCACATATACTTTCTGCCTGGCTACTGGCCAATCAGTATTTTATTAAAGGAATACAAGTGACAAGTCTTTAAAAGGTATAAGACCATTGTCCCACAGCACTTACCCCCTTTTTTTCCAAACAAGAACTGTAAATCTAATCTCCTTTGTTTAGTTTTTTTTCTGACCATTATCCACAATAACTTGTAACCAACACTCTAAACAAAGACAAACATTCAAAATCCATTTTTGGGGGGGGATGTGGGCATAGTTTTCTAGGCTACTTCCTGCTAATTAAGAATGTTGATAATCTTCTGGGGACCTAAAGAAAATTTATGATTATGGTCAAGTCCTGGCTGGAATATTATGTGAGGCTTAATCATCTCATCCAGCAATCTTGAGGCTTTTCTGGGTGTAGAACTCAGAGGAAACTCTAACAGAGGTGCTCTGAAATATTGGATCATCTGGGTCATCTGCTCCAACTGGATCCACCCCATTCCTTAGCTTTCTGAGAGCCTAGTTTTGTGGCACAGGTACTAGTGGGAGCCATGTTTATTGCCACAACTCTATGGAGTTTCAAAGTCCCTGCCACCACCAAGATGCATGCTTTCATCTATTCATAAACACTATTTATGTGCTTTGTGGCAGAGCTTCTTAAAAGGGCTACAAGGTTTTTGCTGCTAATGCTGAGTGAGGAAACCTCTCAAGTGAGATGTTCTTGCCTCTAGCAAACAGAGCCCACCTGAGAAAATGCTACTACCAAGAAGCCATGCTTAACTCTATTCTCTTGTGTCTAAAATTACTTCCCAAGCTCTCTCAGGTTTATTTTTTTTAGTGGATTTAGTTACCCCACATTGGTGTGCCAATCTGTTGACAGAGGTTTCTATCCTACCAGGTCCCACAGCCATTCAGTCCCAAAGAAACACAACAGAGGTCTACATTAGCTCAGGCTTCTTATTAACTCCTATAACTTACATTAACCCATAATTCTTGTTTGTGTTAGCCACTTGGCTTGGTACATTTTATCAGTGAGGCATTATCATCTTGCTTCCTCTCGGTCTGGGTGAGGACTGCAGACTGACCCTTTCCTCTTCCCAGAATTCTCCTGTTCTGGTCACTCTGCCTATACTTCCTGCCTGGCTACTGGCCAATCAGCCTTTTATTAAGGCAATACAAGTGACAAGTCTTTACAGGGTATAACACTATTTTCCCACAACACAGGGTTTTTCACTAATCTAAAGATTACCATAATTTTGGCTTGGTTGGATAAAAAGACCCAGAGAAACACTTGTTTCTGTTGGGATTTTGTTTGTACAAACATGCCCAGTTTTTTGCAAAAGTTGTAGGACTTTAGTCTCTTGATTTTACAGCCAAAATTCAGCTGAAAAACTACCTCCCCAGGTCTTTTAATTTTTTAAATTATGTAAACAGTTATTTATAAAAGTGCTAATCATTTGACTGTTACTTCCATGCAAACAAAACCAAAACTCCATGTAATAACACCAAAACTGTACCATTCATGTAATTTCTTAGAAAATCATCATTTTAAACTTTCAAAAATTACTATTTTAAATATTGTTTTTATTTTTATTGAAAATGGAAGCTTTTGTCAACTACAGGGAAGTTTTGTCAAAAGTTCACAGTTCTTCAAAAACTAAAAAATTGTTTTTCAATTTCAGAGTAATCTAGTTTTGTAACCCATCATTGTTATCTTAAATTGCATTTACTATGAAATTTGGGCAATTGGAGAACTCTTAGGTTGCATCTATTATAAGAATCCTATAAAATAAACCAGTATTGGGAACACCAATATTCTTATACTACTAATAAGATAACCAGTAAAGGTAAAATTGTTCATTCAGACATATCTCTCAATAAAAGGAGGATTAAAGATAATGAAGCCTATGTACATGACAGATCATCATCCAAGAATGTTATGTCTGATATTGAAATTAGGAATTGGAAAGGACATATAAGAAGGAAAGAGAAAGACTCAGCTAATATATTTCTCAAGCTAGTCTTGTGTTGATAGTCTAGAAATACCTCTGCCAGTCTCATGGTCATCACCTAGCAGTGATAATACTAGCCAAGTATGCACTACAGGCTCTCAAAACTTCTTGTGTATCTGATAGGAAACATGACATAATATATAAAATCACTTCATTATAAAACAAACCTATTGGAAATTATGTATCCTTCTTCATTTTTCAAAAAGCCCTGGTATAATACAATATATTCTTACTTCACTTAGTTATATTTAGCTGCTTTGTCTTTATTCATAAATGACTATAATAAAGGTTGTTGTCTGACTTCCTCATGTGCATTATGAATTACAATTATACACACTCACTCACATATACACATATACATACTCCATATTGAAAATGATACTCTATTGTTTCACAACGGTAATACATTGAAACAGTTATTTACATCTGTTAAGTAATTTAGAAATATCACTTGAGAAGTAAATTTGAATTAATTAATCAAATAAACATGTGAAAACACTACTTAAAATGATAAAATAGATTCCTTCCCAGCAAAATTAGATAGTATATTATTATACACTACTCATTCTGTAAGATAAACATAATGGCATGATATTACTCAGCTCCAGAGTAAGAGGAATGTTGTGGTTGTTTAAATATGTATAGCTCCCATAGACTCATATGTTTGAATGTTTGTCCCACAGGGAGTGCCACTATTGGGAGGTACTATTGAGGGCATTATATTGCAATTTCTTTTATCATTTTATTAAAAAAATAAAGTAAGAATAAATGTTAGGAAATAAACCTGAGATATCCACAGAACCATGCAGAGACAATCACCTTCCACCCTCCATTTCCCAGATGAAAAGGGCTAGATTGAAAGACCTATGCTACCACTCAGCTCCTCCTCTTCCTTGTCTATGTGTCTTTCTATCTCCCTTTGGGTCCATCAGGGAACTCTACAGTTCACCATGGCCAGCTGAATATGAACTTTGCCCTCTGCACTGAGATCTGCCTCTATTGGTAGTCTCAGAGCAATCAACACAAGCAAATATCCCCCAATATTCCACCCAATTTTTTTCTAATACAAAAGGAGGGCTTTGATTCTAACACAGTAAAACTATATGTAATAAGAACAATTATGAGGTATTATCTAAACAGAAAGTAAAAGTATTAATTTTGACACAGTTAAACTATATACAATAAGAACAATTATTAAGAATTACATTCACAATGTGCAGACCATTTGAATTTGACAAGTTCATAGAATAATGAACAGTGTGGCAATTCCTAACTTATAACCTGAATTTCTTGATCTATTTGCATCATTATACAATGTAAGGGCTTCAGAAATTACTGTTCCTCACACAATATGAGAAAGAATTCAATCAGTTCTGTTTTAAACTGAAGCCTCTTGCTTTTTGGGATATTTGTTGCTAATATCTCTCAAGAAATTATTTCAAATTCTTTGCCAATATTTATTTTCTGCTCATAATGAGGAAAGTTTAGCATTAGTAAAATGTACTATAATTTCTGCTGGGTCAATTCCTGTTAATTGATGAACTCTCAACTTTATTTTTAGAATCAATTCAGAAAACTTTTCTACACAAGTCTTTAATTTTTTACTCTGTTTGTATGGCAAAAAATTATCCATTCTAAGCTTTTATCTTCTCTCTGCATTAGAATTCCTATAGAAGAATTTATAGCCAGGCGGTGGTGGCACACGCCTTTAATCCCAGCACTTGGAAGGCAGAGGCAGGCGGATCTTTGTGAGTTCGAGACCAGCCTGGTCTACAAGAGCTAGTTCCACGACAGGCTCCAAAGCTACAGAGAAACCCTGTCTCGAAAAACCAAAAAAAAAAATTTATAATACTCAAAAAGGCAAACTTTTCTTTGTTCCTTCAAATATTTTTTTCTGGTGTTTATATCTGAATCAGTTATGGGGATATAGAAATAATAGTCATGTGTACATTGAGGAAACTTTATTATTTCCAGTTACTGTTGTATAAAATATTGATATAAGGTGGGGCTGATTAACTTCTTTGTGGAAGAACTTTCCACTGATACCTTTTAATAGGTTGAGAATTATTATATGTATACACTGTGAAGGCAAATTTTTCTCTATCCTGTTCTTGTAAAAAGAAAATACAGTTAAAAAAGCATTCTTTTAAAATAATCACTATAATAGGCCATCCCTTAAGTAATAATGAAGACAAGATGATTTCAGGCTATAAAAAACCCAATGGCTAAATCGCCTTACTTATGGCTCTTAAATCTGTTAACATTCTCCATTTTCATATTTCTCTTTAATGACAAATATAAGAGAATTCCAATGGCTGGTTGATTCTCCAATATGTTGAACATTTAGTTGTGCCTGTACCAGCTGCTCTAATGCCTGTAATTTTCCTGATGTCAAAGGCCATTGTTTCACCCATACAGATTTGTCAGTTAATCATTTTAAAGGTAGGGCCATTGTACCTTTGAAAAATTAATAGCTATTGTTCCTTGCTTATGTACAACCTGAAACATCTGTGCCCATTCTTGATAATACCTTTATAATCTCTCTCCAAAGCAGTCTTTATTTTACAGTTTCCTTTTGAGATCAAAAGAATATTAATCTGTGTTTTCCATTGCTGTAATGATCATATTCCCATAAATTCATTGCTATGATAGTCATATATGGCTTTAATTTTATGACCTTCTGACCCTATATTCTTGACCCATCTTGGGTTTTGTTTTACTTGGGATAAAGTACCAGTCCCTAGAAGCTGAACTTTTACCTACTGAGGAGGCCAATTTAGACGCTAAAAAATTGATGAAAGTATTGTTACATTTGTCCACACATTTACCAAACCCTCAATTTTTATGGTATCTAAATGTATTTTCAGCTTTTGTCTCTGATTATTTATAAAAGTTTGCCTAAAAAACTTGTTTTATGGTCTCTCCTGAAAATTTTGCTTTATCCATTGAAGCTATTCTGTTATCCAGGGAAGTCTGATTTTTAACAACAGGTATTTGTTAAAAATACAGGTCCTTTAATTATTCTGTGGAAGAGTTTGCCCCATGCTTATGTGGAATAGTTGAACCAAATTTGACATGGAGGCCTGTAAGAGGGCTCCCAAGGTGTTTCCAGGCGGCAAAGGGTTACCTTGCCTGTCTGTGTTGATCGGCACTCATTAGTCCAATGTCAGCCTTTGGCATACCTTTTACTTACTCTAGAAGGCTGGGACCCTCTGTGTGGATTTTCACTAGCAGAACATTGTTTCCAGGAATGCCTTGCCTACAGTCCCTTCTTAGATGACCTTATTTAATACAATTTAAAAATCTGGCATTTTTATTTTTCTTAAAATTTATGGAAATTACTTCTCCGTCATAGGCATGAGATCCATTATAAGCTGTATTCTAGATGCCTTCATCTGTGAGTGCTGATCTTGCCATTAAAGACCTATTCACCCTTTTGCATTCTCATTTAGCATTTGTAAAAGCCAATAATTCAATTAATATTTGTCTAACTTCTGAATCTGATGTCATTCTATTTACAGCTGAGGCCAACCTTTGTTTTAAAAAATTCTGTAAAGGCTTCTTTGGGCCTTGTATACTTTTAGTAAATGACTCAGCTCTCTCAATTCTTCAACACTGTATCAAGCATTTAAAGCTGCTGTATGGTATAGGGTCAAGGTATTGTGATCAAATGTAGATTGTCTTTGCAAATTAACATTTTTCCCTCACTAAGAGCTGGTCTTGGGAAATATCAATACCTCTTTGTTTTTCTGTGACTCTAGCTTTTCCTCTCCACCATGCTCTCCACTGTAACTGAGGACTAACTTCCAATATTGCCATAAGCAAATCTTTTGCAGTCTCGTGCAATATCTTGTTCCAAGCTGCAAGAATTAAACATCTGCTTCACAAAGAGTAAATATGTATCATATAAAATAACTGCTCCCTTAAATATCCTAAAATCTAACATTTCTATAGGATCCCAATGAACTTCTAAATAGTTTTGGTGGTGCCTACTATCTGTTGGTCATTCATGTATGGTAACTGGATAAATTAAGGTTGATTTTCTAATAACCTTAGACCACTTCTCTTCAGTATCTTAATGCAATGGTGAAGTAAGTTCTGCACTAAATTACTCTGTCTGTGTCTGAGTATTTTCTTATTTTCATTAGTAGGCTTTTATAAGGCTCGTATCTTACCAGTATTAAATCTTTTAAAACTTGTATCTTATCAAGAGTAAGTCTTTCTAAGGTTTGCATCTTATCAAACTGTTATCAAACCACCTTTAAAGGATGAAATATAAATTACCAAACTGATAATAATTAATATCTGATCAACATTATGCCAATTCCAGCTAAGTTGTTTTTCCCTTTATTTTTTTCCATTTTTAAGCCATCCATTGTAGCACTAAACAGGGTCTTAACTTCCTGCATTGTGATATTTTCAATTCTTGACATCAGAAAGATTTTCCCTTTTTAAAATTAATTAATCAATTTATTTAGTCATTGGTTTTTAAGCCCTAATTCCCTCTTTACCAATTCTCAGGTTTCTCGCCCAATCTGATGATGGTGGCAGTGAAGGCACAACTGTGCATGATGGTAACCAACTATGTTGGTGGCACTTGGTTGGGAGGTAAACTGCTAGCTTTTGATGCTCTATTTCCTTTGGAAGAAGACACAGGTAGTGTACCACTGGGGGCAGCAGCAGCAACAAAGCCAGGATCCCTCAGCAGGAGCCATGAAGGTAAGAGGATTAACCAGGAAGCTGGACTAGCTTTGCTTAGTCTTGGCACTAGTGCTGGCTGTTCAGGACTGGACTGGAAAGGGAGCGGTGGCCTTGCTCGACTTTGCCCCTTGTGCTGGGTACACAGGGATGGGGAGGGAGAGGCCTGAGAAGCAGGCACAAGGGGAAAATGAAAAGAAGAAGCCCACTTAGTTAAGGATGCAGCCAGGGAGGGCACTTGGTGACTGTCTCAGGAGGCTATGGAGCTGGTGAGAGGCACCACAATGAGTGGTTGACTCGAGGCTACAGAGCCTGCAAGTGGCTTCACAGATCACAGAAGTGGGGGAGCCCTTGACATGAAATCTGGTGGCCCACAGTAGCACAGTATCACACATGGAAGTGACAGCTTTGCCACTGTGTGCTTTCGCCACACATTGAATACAAGATAGTGTAATTACCTTTAACATTTTATTAAAAAATACAACTCAAGAGTAAACTTTAGAGAATAAATCTGATAGAGCTACGGAGCCACACAGAGACAATCACCACCCTCTTTCCACTTCCCGGATCGTAAAGGTGTGACCTTGTTGGGGTAGATGTGGCCTTGTTTGGGGAAGTGTGTCACTATGGAAGCAGGCTTTTAGGTCTCATATATGATCAGGCTATTCCCAGTGTGACAGACTCCTTCTGCTGCCTACATGCCACTGTGTCCCACCATGATAATAATGGACTAAACCTCTGAAACTATAATCAGCCCCTACCTTCAATTAAATGCTTTCTTTATAAAACTTGCTTTGGTCATGGTATTTTTTACAGCAGAAAAAAAAAATAAAAACTATGACAAATGGCAATAGACAACACCCATTCAAAGGAGATGAGAATTGAAACCAGGCAATGATGTGCTCTGATTTCAGAAAAGACTGCATTAGAGAAAGATCACTTCATCAACCCACAGCCATAAGCAATAACAACAGAGTGATGTCAGCTGGCACTGGTAGAGGTTTGATA
>JAQHUG010000112.1:3080845-3097386 GCA_028555095.1 Dicrostonyx torquatus
GCTGGTAGGAAGACTGAGCTAATGGGCCAATCAGTTTATAACCTAATGTAGACTCTCTGTGTGATTTTCTTTGGGGCTTGCCGGCTGCAGGGTACCGGGCGGGCAGAAACCCCAACAAGCCAGCCATCATGTTACAGTAGAACACCAGTGACTACTACATCTGTGCTCCTTCCTTTTCCAGTGACAAAAACCTCAGCTAGGAGTTTTTCTCCTTCATCTCTGTATTCTAAGACAGTCCAAAGCTATATTAACTAGGCAGAACACAGTAGGTTGTTTCACTGAACAATTTCAGCTTCCCATTTTATTCCATAAGTCCATGTTTCCTGAATGCATTTTCACTTTCATTTTAAATATGCACTGAACATAAGAAAACAAGATACTGAGAAGGGGTCAGCCTTTCCCATCAATGGAGCAATCCTTGTCTAGTCATCTTTATTCTGGACTCCTTTTTGCTAAAGTATTTAGCTGTAAACTTGGAAGCAAACTAGTGTGTCCTTGTTAACTTTCAGAGAACTGTTTCAGCTACAAAAATGTGTGCACTTAGCATTCCTAGGCTCCAATTCCTGGAGCCCACGGTGTCAGTGGGAATGGAGGAGGCAGTACAGACAGTGCAACTGCCTTCACCATCATCTGCTATTTCCCAAGCTTACTGTTCAGGAACTGCGCCCCCACCCCCTTCCACTCATTTCCAAAGAAATCTGGGAACACCAGGTAGGGGCTGCTGCTTGCGGAAAGGTTACTGCATCAACTCCTTTCCTGCTATCTCTTTTCCACTCCACTTAAAACACACCCAACCATCTCTGCTGGCTCTCTATCCACTGCACCCAGTTCAAAAATCCAGAAAATACTTTGGTGACTTCTTCATCCACTCCAAGGGCCTTAGCTTGATCTGGAAATGCACAAGGTAAAGCAAATGTTTTCCCCACACTCTCACAGCCAAAGCCATGCAAACTAGAGAGAAAATGACAGCGTAACTGCAGTTGGGAGTCCCACTGGGGAATGAGGAATACAGAAGGCGGAGCACAGTGGTGTTCACAAATAAGGTCAATGTAAAACATCCCACCTTGAACGGCTAAAAATTGCCTCGTCGAGGTCTCCTTTGTCTTCCCAGATTACCTTCTGGCACTTTCTTTCTACTTGTCCTCTGGCCCAGCCACAGATGAAGTGAGCATAAAATGTGGTTTCTTTGAGGACAGTGGAATGTCATCAGATGTTGCCACACAGAGTGTTTCTAGGAATGCTTATTCATTCCCCCAAATAATTATATTTCCCATCTCAACTCTGAAAGCATTAGGGCACCAGCTCAGAGTGATCAACAACTCTCTAACCACGCTCACACAAAAATCTAATTCTTTGAACAGTACGAAGACTGAAGCACTGACATGTTCACCATTTTCAAAATTAGGACTGTGGAAATTCTAAATGTGCTATTTTGAGAAATATTTTTCTTAGAATGCTTTAAAATATGCCAGCTATTTGATCTACTAAAGAGGTAAGTCCAAAGCAATAAAAATAAATTCTGAAAACTGGACTCTTACTAAAAGATACAAGGCATATAGGCTCGTATGTTTTTAAATTTTTACTCTTAATAGTCTTCATCTTTTGGGGGGTGTAGAAGTTCATGTACCCAGGCTGGCCTCAACCTCACTAAGAAGCCGAGAGTAACCTTCAACTCCTGATCTTCTTGACTCCTGATGATGTGGGATGTCCTTCTGTATATGTGTTGCTCTTATTGGTTATTGAATAAAGCTGCTTTGTCCTATGGCAGGGAAGAATAAAGCCAGGCTGAAAGAGAGAAAGTAGGCAGAGTCCAGGAGACACCTTGTAGCTGCAGGAAAAGATAGACGCTGGAACCTTACTGGTAGGTCACAACCTCATGGTAATGCATAGATTCATAGAAATGAATTAATTTAAGACATAAGAGCTTCTTAATAAGAAACCTGAGCTAACGTGCTAAGAAGTGTTGTAGTCAATATAGTTTCTGTGTGATTATTTGGGTCTGGGAGACTGGAAAACAAAAAAGTGGTCTCCATTTACACCCTCCTCCATAAGTGGTGAAGTTACCAACCTCTGCCACCATGAATGTCCACCTTATGAAGTGCTGGGGACGGAACACTGTGCTGTGCACATGCAAGGCAAGTTTCTACCCGCCAGCTCCCTTCTTACTACACATTCAGTTTCTTTGTGGTTTGTTCATTTATAGGCCAATCATTAAGATGCTATAACTCTGTCAGATAGTTACCCATCTATACAGTTGGAGTTTATCATGAGATACTGGCTACCTTTTACTTGTCAAAAAAAAAATAGAAAAAGACTTTTGATCTTGCTTCTTACAACTAAGATTTATTGACTTATTAATTTATCATTTTCTTTTTTTATAAAGCATGTCATCCTCTTTTTGCTGTTTACTTCTTTGTCCCTGTGACCTGAAGGGCACAAACACAGTTGAAGGTGGCCTGTATGTACTAGTTCTGCCTTTTTACCGTGAGCTCTGCACAGCTCACACTGTGGGACTGACATATCCAGGTCAGAGTCACAAGGCATGGCCAAGGCTTTTAGTTGTGGCTAATCCCATATGTCACATATGCTAACTTTTCTGAGGATAATTTTGTTTCAGAAATGAGTTATATAAAAGGGACCTTAGAACCACTGACGTAAATCCTTCCCTACCAACTCTCTTTGGAGGATTCTGTTGTAACTTCAAACTGCCAAATGCAACCTCCACTGGCTTTATTTTGAAAATTTTCCATCCATCATCCTCACTCCCCTTCATAACTATTGTTCTTTCAATCTTTGTATTCAATTAATTATGACTATCTTAGAATATTTACAAATATAATCTATGCAAACAATTCTGTATAAATGGCAACAAGATCAGCATGAGGTGATCAAGGAGGTGAACAGAGCACTGACCTGAGGTACATAATCTAAGATGTAACAATAATCTAAAAGTGTTTGGTCATGGACTTTGGAAATATAGCAGGAATCCATGATGAACTTTGGCATAAAAATATAGCAAGAAGTTCACAACAAACTCATCGCATTTCTTAAAGATGTGTGTTTTATTTTACAGGTCTGCATTATTGTGTCACCAGACTATACAGTATACAACCGCCTGTGGATGGCAAAGATGCCACTGTATTCCTACAGTGAGTTTGTAAAGTTTGTCAAGCGGAGAAGCTTCCTAGAGACTGGGACAGAGTTTTCTACACAGTTGTCTTAGTTAGGGTTTCTTCTGTAAAGTGGCACCATGACTATGTAACTCTTATAAAGAAAAACATCTAATTTGGTGGTTTGCAGTCCAGAGGCTCAGTCTATTATCATCAGAGTGGGACATGGCAGTGTGCAGACAATGTGGTACTGGAGAAGGAGCTGAAAATTCTATGTCTTTGAATCACAGGAAGAGAACTGAGACACTGGGCATAGTGTAAGCATATATGAGGCCTCAAAGTCCCCCCCCCCCATAGAAACACAGTCCTCCAACAAGGCCACACCTATTTCAGCAAAACCGCTGTCCTAGTAGTGCTACTCCCTATGAACTTCTGGGGGCCAATTACATTCAAACTACCAGAATAATTATGCTTTTAATTTATAGCTGAGTTACTGTTTCTACTCCATTGGCAATGTGAGTAGATACTTTGGTAAGTTAGTATACATAGGGGTGCACAGCTTTCCTTTTGCTTCAAGTTACAATGTGACTTGTTCAGGCACTGAGTGACAGCCACCGTGTTTAGGGGCATCAGTTTCTCAGTTAGCCATGTCTCTAACTTCAGTTTCTCAGGCCCCAAAATTCTGCCGGTATTTCTCTCACCAAATCTCTAGCTCTTGAGTTGGTGGAATCTAATACAGGATCAAAGTTATTCATATCTGGAGCCATAGAGATGATTGAATTCTGTTTTGTTCTCACACATTCTGCTGAAGTTCATTGCTGTGAGGCACTAACGGGCTTCCTGGTGCTCTCTTGAGCCAGGCTGCCCAAGTTGCACATACCCACTGACTTACTCCTGAAACTTACGAAGAGAGCTCTTAAGTGACTGGCTCTAAACTGGGAACACTGTCAACTGGATGCCAACATGGCCCCCAAAAGTTAGAAAAAACAAAATACCAAAGTTTCATCAAATCACTGTCTAGCCCATTAGACAAAATAGCCAAAAATTCTACGTTGCCACTGTTGTTTAGGGATTATCATAATCAGCTATTCCCTTTAAACTCCATGTAAAAGCTACATGTCCTTTGATGATATGATGCTGGGTTTGAACTTGCTTCTTTGGTTCCTTTTGGATTTTCCATCTGCAAAATTCCATATTTGTGGTGTGTGGTAGGGGGGATTTGAGCATTCTATTTTTCTGTTTTTTTTTAATTGTTGTTGGCATTAAAATCTCATAAATGAAAAGTGATTGCAAACTCCGGTCTTCATTATTTTTACTAGTTCACTTTACGTGTGTGTACTTAAGGAAAGGAGTTGTAATCATATATATTATTTCAAAACTATTCAATGTAGACTCAAACTCATTAAGAATGGATGACATATTTTGCCCATGCAATTAGATGTCTGTTTATAAAATTACTTTGTAATATTACTTTGCAATATTAATATATTTTACCAATACTGGCTCAAGTTGGCTTAAGCAGAATGAATCTTCTTTCTTTGGTCACAATTACCTTAATCTTGATGAGAAGATTGCAGCTGACTAAATAAACATAGCAATTAACCTACGTCTATACGTCCAGTCTCAGTGGACACAGAGTAAATTGTACAACATTTGGTGAAACAAGTCACTGGCTGTCCCTTTTCAACTCATAAAGACTGTAATTAAATTAAGCTTGATGTCTATTATTCAATATGATACTACTGTAAAATTGGTCTTTATACGATGCAAAGTCTTAGGCAAAAGAGACTGATTTTCTTCTAAAACTCTGTCAGCCTCTCAGGATAGGAATAGGATAATATTACATTTAAATTTTTCCTACAGATTATTTCATCACTAGGGACTGAGGGAGAACAAAGAGTCAAAAGGAGTCTCTTGCAAGGACAGGTGAGGTGATGGGAGAGAAAGCACAGTGGAAATCAGCTATAGATTTCCTTATATTTCCATGCTGTAGAAATTGCAGAAACATTAGTAATACAGCATGAAAAAACACAGAGAGAATTGTGCCAATATTTGTACTAATAATAATTATTATCATCCTAAAATACACTACAAATGATCTTCAGAAATTTTGATTTCATGTATTTAAAGTAGTCACAAGATTTCATATTTTTCTACCTCAGGTTTTTGTTACTAAAAAAAAAAAAAGATATTTTCCAGGCTAAGCCTAACCAAAAAAAATGTATTTATAGTCTCCCTCATCTAAACATGAAACATGTGTCACTGACTTTTTTATATAAAGAGCAATTTTACAAGTTTAAGCAATTTTCATGCAACTTAAAAAAAATTGAAGAATATAGGAGTCATAGGATGGCCTGCTACTATGATATTGCCTTGTGTCTCAACCAGGGTTTTGTGAGGATAAGGCAAAGTCATGTCAAAGCATTCAAGTCACTTACTTGGGAGAGTCAGATGCTGCAAAGGAGGGGGTGGGGCACTGTGCGCGGTCTGCCTTCCTCCATATTACTGCCATCATTAGGAACAGCATTATAAGTCTGCCTGCCGTTGAAGTCCACTTCAGTGTGTGCCTGTGCAGAACTCACAAAGGGGTTGTACGCTTTCCTATGAACTCAGTAGCTACAACACACGATCCATACCGCATGTGGCTGTCTAGTTACACAGACGGCTATGAGCACCCTGCCTGGGACCGAATCAGGGATGTAGAGATTTCTATTGTCATTCGTTTGTCGGTTGAAGCACAGGGAATGTCACTCACACTTCGTCAACCAAATTTTCACTGTTTGTGATACAGATGGTCATACACACTCATATCTGCATGTACCTCTAAGTAATTTCTGAAATCTTTGGAGACAACAATGCAGACCTGTGCATAGTAGCCCCGAAAGCTGCTTAAGACATATTTCATTAACTTCTGCTCTGACAACATTGGGGTCAACTTGATCACTCCATGTCACGCAGGATCTAGATTTGAAGACATACATTGAAAGAAAATGCTTGGCTAGTAAGGAGTAGATATTACAAGCGATAGTTTTCATTCCTGAATTGCTTTAGAAAATGTCCAATATCTCCTTGTGGCTACTTTTCCTTAGCAATGGAAGCCTATGCCCTTATGTTGCCCAAGGGTTCTGACATCTATGTTATTTGGGTTTCTCGACATTGTTTCCTGTTGACCTAACTCAGGGTCACTAGTTCGGAAATTACCATGAAGTCATACGGACTGGAATTTACACAGAACCGCTGTAACTCTCCCTGGACATTTGTGCTGTGTATACAAGCATCTTTTAGTTTTACTGTCAATGTGGAAAATCGGTCACCCTCACGTGGCACTTCAGACATCGTGTTAAAAGTGAAAAAGTCGATTAGTTTGTTGAACTTATGGGATGTCGATCAGTCTGACATGTTTCTTTTTCTTTACCACAGTAAATAAGCCTGTGACTTTTCTGTTCTACCCGCCATCTCTACTGCCCCACACCTCACTGGCAGAACCTGGCAAAAGCATCAACTTAGGGAAGGCGTGGGACTGTACTCTTCATCTGTCTCTCACCACGCACATTTTCTGAGACGGTTTCCCACTGCCTTGCAAATTAATTATGACTATTAGATGAGACAGACATTTCCAGTCACATTTACGACACTTAGCTTCTTAGATTATGCGGCAAAGAAGTTGCTTGCCAGGCACAAACACGAGAAAAGAGCTGCCTGTAGGTGATTTCAAGGACACTGTTGGAGGAGCACAATGAAGAAGATTGAAGAGTGATTGTGAATCTGTGAGGCCAGCAGTTTCAGAATGCACTGGTGTGTCTTAAAATGCTCTACACAAAGACAGTGGAGTACAATTTAAAATGTGAATAATATATAAGTATGAAAAGGTTTGCTTTAATCAAATAAGCTTAAGTTGTATGTAAGTGTATATCATATCCCTCTGAGAACCATTTGTGGCCTTGCTTACCTCATGGAACCCGTTCTCAAAAGCAGTATTTTCAGTGTTTCCTACTTCTGATTGAAGTTCAGATACCAAATCAGAGCAACTATCTAAAACCAATATGTGCCTTTGACGTATGACATTTGCCTTAATAACTTATGCATAGTTTATATGCCAACCAGGGAGACAACTGTGTCAGTCTTAAAGATGTTTTTAGCCAAATCTTTAAGTAAATTGAAAATACATGGAACTCCAGCAAACCATTCCCTGAGGTTTTGAAAGCTTTTGGCAAACTTCCCTCTCCTTCCAGAGGGAACGCAGACTCAGAACAAGATAAAGGCAGATCCCCCGATATTGCTGCAAGGTACATAATAGGAGTGTTCTTTGAAAAACATGTTTTTTGAGTTTGCCTGCAAGTTACTTCAAGGCATATCCAATGTGAGACTGGAGAGAGAATTCTAAATCTCTCCTGGGTGGCTTAGATAAACTCTTTTGTTTATCTAAGCACTGGACTGGAGTTTGGGGAAGGGATGACGGATTCATAAGCTAAATTCTCTCAAAAGGACACTGACTCAACACCTTGTTAGGGAAGGTCAGCACAGTTCTTTGGATCAAAGCTCTGTATGTCCTTGGACTGTCCGCATAGTGGATTGATCAGCTTGCTATCTGGAGTGGCTAACATTGCTACTGCTTCTGCCTATGCAGGAACCATGACTGCAGGGAGAATTAGGTTGTTCTTCAGTTAAGCTAATGAGAAACATGTTCCCTTTTTGACAGCTGACAAACTTGTATGTCAAAAAATACCAGTCAAAACTCATACCTAATTATTTCATAAATTATGCTGTTCCATCACACACATCTGGGAGTCAAGCATTTATTTCAAGTATTTTTACTTCTCCCCTCCCCTGGGCCAAGGGAATCTTGCTGATTGCTACCAGGCTTGTCTAGTTCATCCTGCTCATCCTTCTTGGGGAACAGTATTTATCTTCCCATCAGGGTGGTCCTTCCCACCCAGCTGGGATCAGCACACTGGGAAACCCAGTTTGACTGCCATGATAAATGAAAATATTTCTGAAAGATTATTTCCTACTGGAAAAGAAAGACAGAGTGTGTCTTGGTCTCCAGCACACTTTCTGTCTGAATGTTCTCTCTATCAAAATGACAAGAATAGTCATTGAGTTTTTTAATATACAAAGTTGGAGTTTCAGACTAAATCTCATGAGCAGGTCTTTGCATTATGGAGATCAACTTCTGGTTCAACCATAGATGGAGAACTTGACTTTGAAAATGCACAGTGCTAGAAAACACCTCTGGAATTTCCCAACAGGCCATCTGAATGTCATCCTTCTTCACAATTGCACCCACTAGGGCACACATATCATCATGCCATTCTTTTCTGTGTGTGATGCTAGGGGCTGAACTCAGGGCTTTACACATGTGGGCAAGTACCTTACCACAGTGACCACAGGCCCGGGGCTGTGATCAGGTAATGTCTCTTGTAGGAATCAGAGACTCACATTCTAGGATTGGGTTGCTTTATCTTATTCACAGTTCAAGGCCTCACCTATAAATGCTCTTGGCAGAGAAAAGAAATGGCTAAAAGTCACACTGAAGACCAGATGATTAAATTGGACCCTCCTCTGACAATATGCAATAACTACCATGCTTTTCCCTGTAATCCGTAGAAAACATGACTTCGTTACAGAAATCAATATGAAAAATATTTCACCATAGAACATCCGAGAGAGAATTTTCAGTGTTGATAATCCAAGCAAAACACTTTGTATTTTCTTGCTTCTTTGTTTTGGTATGCCCATCTTTAGAGATCGTCCCCTTAAGGTCAGTCAGATTCCTAGAGCAATGCACCATCCTAAACCAACCACTGGCAGGAAGAATGGAGTTAATATAGTGATTTGGACGAGTGGTTCTCATTCTTGAACATGCATCACAGTCGTATGAATGGTTCATTTAAAGTACAGGTTGCTGAATCTTACCCGCTGTGGTTACCAGGTTGGTCGGTCTGCAGTTGAAGTTTAAAATTTTGGAAAAATTAACATAATGAGATGCCTTCGGCTCACAATCTTTGTGGTGGGTCCCAATGTTAGTTAACCTGTTGGGCTCTAGGAGGAAGGATCCTTCCTTCTGTGATGAATATCACCATGTGAAACATGTGGGGAAAGTCAGTGTTTGCTAACCTAGAAGAGGAAGAAAGTCGATGTCATTCTTATGATGGCCATCATCAGAGCAGGAGAAAGAAGGAAAATGTTTACAGGACATACTGATTAAGAAACAAACGCGGGTGGGAAAATTCAAAAACTTCAAAAAAATAATTAAGCTTATTATTTAGAAAAAAAGTCTTGTTAAGCAACACACTGAATTTAATCAGACTGAATTTAAACAGTCTGAATGTCTTATTGAACTTCTGTACAATTAGAACAACCATTTGAACAAACGCTGTGATTCTTCACAGTGGATTTTACCCTTTGAGTGTTGAATATATTTTTATCATTTTACCACCAACAACAAAAGATCTGTGACAGAGTTAGAACTAGAAAAACAGTTAAGTTTACATCTTCCTGCCTAACTCGGTCCATCGCCTAAATTCAGTCTCTTCTCTTGCCCTACGTTCATCTTTTCTGGCTCTCCTTTCTATGTGTCATACTGCATGCACGTGCCCATGTCTTTCCATAGACACAGTGCATTGGTAAAGCTTTATCAAGAGTCTCTGCCATGGCTTTTAAGGTGTCCACTCTTGATGTTTACTATGCGGCTCACTCGTGCCTATGTCACTTGGTTAAATCGCGTACCACCTTGGGAATTGTGGGAAGAGTACCTCTGTGATATAAGCAATGACTTATGCCTGATTCACTCCTCTGTGAGACCATGGCAGACCCTGAACCTGAAACACCCTGGGCACATTGTTGTTTCAGTTGGGATCTCATGACTTTGCCTCTTGTTCAAAAAACAGGGAGAGAGATTCTCCCTGCTCTCAGGCCTCAGCTTACCATGAAAGTCTGCTGTTTGCTCTTTAGCCACTGTGCACTTGGTCTGGGGAAGAAGCATGCACAAACCTTCCCCCTTGTGCCATTCCTGGGAAGGTTTAACTGCTATGAAAGGGGAAAAAATATTCAATTTCTGTCACTGAATTCCTTGATCTATGTTTACAAACTAAAGACACAGTGTCCTGAATTTTTTTCTTTTCTGTATTTTTGTGTAGCAAATTTTCCTACCAACCAGAGAGCATAAAGAAAACAGCAGAATCCCAGAAAACAACCATTTTTTCATTACAACGTGCCATAATGATAAGGTTGCAAACTATAGCCCATTTCCTGCACTACACCTAAGCATGGTTTCAAGAATGCCACACCATTCTGTGTTTGAGAGGGCTCAAAGCACAGAATTCCCTACGCCGTGAGGCGATAACAGTGCGGAAGGCACAATGGTTGCTCTTCATAGTCAGTTTAACTGGACATCACAGCAACACACTTTTGGCTGTGTCTAGGATATGCCTCTGGCAGGCTTTATTAAAGAGGGAAGATTCGTCCTAAATGGAGGTGGCACAATCACATGGCCCGAGTCTGAAAAGGCATAGAACAGAGAACATGAGCTGAGTGACTCTCTCTCTTTCTCTCTCTCCTTTCTGACAGTGGATGCAAATGACCAGCTGCCTGCTTCTCCTGCCACAATGAGGGATTGTACCCTCAAACTGTGAGCCACAGTAAATCCTTCTTATGTAAGTTTTATTTGTCTAGTACTTTATTATAGCAACAAGAAAAGTAACTAACACCAAAATCCAAAGGAAACTCTGTTTAATCAGAGTCTTCCATGATTGTCACCTTTTTACTCTAATCAATGCTTTTGCAGTGTGTCTTAATTTCTTGACACTTGAAGAAGATGCCTGAAGAAAGACATGAGTTTAGCAGCTCTCAGTTTTAGCTGTGACACAAATTCTGACAAAAAACACTATACTCGAGTGGGATTATGAGACTCTGATAAATTCTGATGCAATAAAACCAGAGAATTTGCTTGTAAACTTCAGATATACTTAAGTTTTAGATGATTCTCTACTTTCTTAACCATGCCAATAATCTCGGCATACCAAGGGCATCCAGTGTGTTGAATAAGAATGTTATAAACAAGTTGATAAAGCAGTGCATATGGGCACAAACCTGTAGCTTCATAAGGCAGGAGATGAGTTGGAAGGATCTTGAGTTTGAGTCCAGCCTAGGATACATGGTCAGATCTCCTCTCAAAAGATCATTTTAGGAGTATCTCAATTAGAAAATTACAAAAATAAGCAAATTTGAATGGTTATATTTACATACAAGATGTAATTTTTTTTTTTTTTTGTTTTTTCAAACCAGGGTTTTTTGGTGGTTTGGGGGCTGGACTGGGAATTGGTTTTTTTGGACAGGGTGGGTTTGGAATTAAAGGGGTTCGGCTTGCTTTTGCTTCGGGGTTGTTGGGATAAAGGGTTAAGGCCCCCCCGGCCGCTCAAAATGTAATATTTAAAACACAGTGTAAAATCTTAATATAAATCATTAAAATCATTATTGCCAATTATATCAACATTCATGTCTCAGATAAATTCAAGAATTCAGTTGTTCTAGTGCAAACAACAATCCAGTTTAATAATATTGCCATCTGAATTACCAGTTTTGAAAATAATTAATGTACTATGATATAAATGACCTCAGAACTTCATGCTAGTTGTATGATTTTAATGACTTTTTTCTGTGAGGTATTTCTTTGGGAGATTCTCCTAATAAACACATTTACAGATTAGTGTAATGCTTCACCTTTCTATTAAATTTTATGTCCAAATAAATCCTTTTTAACTATCATAAAAAATGTCTATACACGCACACTCACTCACTTCTAAGGTTTCAAAAGTTAGTAAAAAGCAGAGAAAATTATTTTCTAAGTTTTTATCAAGTCTGTATCACCTTTAATTTTTCCCTCCCCATGCCCTTCTCATAAACAAGGTTTCTGTGTGTAGCCCTGGCTGTCTTGGAACTTGCTATGTAGACCAGGTTGATCTCAAACTCAGAAATCTGCCTGCCTCTGTCCCCTAAGTGCTGGGGATAAAGGTGTGAGCCACCCCTGCCTGACTCAACTGATTCTTTTAAAGGATGGCTCTTCTCAGATTGAGAAAGAGTTCTTTGTAGTAGAGAAAGCCTGAGTCAGCGGAGCTGCACCGGTCCAACATCTGCTGTCCTGTAAACTCTGCTGCTTCATCCAGAGCGTTTGACAGCTGGGGCAGCTGCAGCCCCTGACCATGGGGTGCAGACATAAGACAGGAAGTAAAGGAACTCTCTCATACAATTGAGTTGCATGCAAATCGATTTTCAATGAGTCCATTTTTAAAAGACAAGATGGCCAATTCTCTTCTGTCTATAATGCAGGGTCCTAGAGAACAAAATGCACGTTGTCAGACTCGGGGGTAATTATCAAGGTGTGCATTATGTCGCGAGTGTTTCCGATGCAGATCTCGTCTCCCACAAATCTTTTGTTTCTGTCATGCAGCTACTTTAGCAGCCCCATACACTGACCTTCTTGTGGAATTCTTTATGCCAACTACACACTCATCACTGAGTTGAAATGTTCTCAATTGCCGCCGTAAAACACTGCCTTTCAAAAACCGGGACCCTGTTGCCACAGAAGTTTAACAGGCCACATGTGAGGTGTTGGGTTTTCTGGTAACTGTATTTGAAAACCAGGTTTAGACTGTCACGGTAGTGAACACCTGTCATCCCCCGCCAGCAATTGGCAGGCTAGGCTGAAGCGAGAGGATTGCTTAAAGTTTGAAGGCACTCTAGGCATCACAATAAATTCCAAGCTGGCACAGGCTAAATAGATACCTTATCTCAAAACGTAGCACGAAAGTGGTTAGATGAGACCAATTTTTATGACATTTTATTGTTATGGAATTACACATAAAATACAACATATCCCCATACATTGTGCAATTCAGTAGATTTCAGTGGATTCGGAGTCTTTCTGAGCTCTGTTCTGTTTGTGGAGGTACCCTTCAAGCTCACAGAAGTGATGTAGTCCTGGACCAAACCCAAAGTGTGTGCCAGTGGCTTCAACAGTAGGAATCAGAGAGACCAGAGAAGCAGCTAGGGTTGCTTCAGCTGGAGCTAGAATGGCAGTGAGGAGGCTGCTTTAGAGGTGACAAACCAACTCCGAGTGTGACCTGCAGCAGAAGAGATGGCAGTGTAACCCAGAGGGCAGAGAAAGCACATCAAAACCACTTTCAATGGTCTCCGGGAACATGTGACCAAAATGCCAGCTGCCCTATTTCAGCTGAGTGTCATGAATTTTAAGAAAGAAATAAAGATAAGGAGATGTTTAACTCTTTCTGCTTCTCGGTTTTTATTTAATCAAAGACTGGCAAATCAGAAAAAGATTACAAAAGTGAGCAGCGAATTCCAGGAAAAAACAAAGACCGGTCAGTGAATCATCGTAGTTCAGGGTCATTGCTGAATCAAAATGAAACAAGAGCTTCCTACCTTAAAAAGGTAAAGACCTCAGAATGACAAAGAGCAGTAGATCTGTGAGATGACGGATGGCGACAACTTTGAAAAATGCCATCTCCCACACAGCCCAACCACAGAGGAGCTTATCTTGAAGAGGTGTGTGAGCAAGACTTGACCCTAATGGATTTGACGACAATTAGATTCATAGGAAGCCCACCACATTAAGTTTTTTATTACATTTTATTTATTTGCTTGTATATGTGTGGGTATGTACATGCCACAGCGTAGATGTGCAGGTCAGAAGATGACTGTCAGGAGTCTACCCTCTCCTTCCACCATTAGGTCCTAGGAAGCGAACTCGGGTCTTCAGACTTGGTGACAGGTGCATTGATCCATCTTACCAGCCCAGAGCACAATGTTAAAGGAGTTTTAGTGGATGAACTAGGGAAGATAGGTGACAAAACAAAGAATGTTAAAGAAATTAAATTTTATCATCTGAACATTTCAAACTATAAATTGGTCATAGATGGTAAAATCATGTGATCAGATATGAAAAACATTGGAAATACAGTCTTATATCTGTTTCTAACAAACATCTCTTGGTGGCCCTTATCAGTAGTTAAGTACAAATTTTATATGAGAATTCAAGGCTTGGTTCAAAGCTTAATCTGCTTGTGTACAAATACTACCTGTATATTTACATCTGACCTGTCTGTTTTCACCACAGAACATCCAATGCATAGGGAACGGTAAGGAAGTCCATTGACTTCACTTGAATAAAGACCCAGTTTGTCCAAAGGAGCACTTCAAGGGCCTCGTGCTAAGGAACTGACATCACTGTCCTGTTTCTTTCTCTCTGTTTGCCATAGCCTGCTCTTTGAGAGCTGAATCATCATCTGGAAGAGTACACAGCCCCATCAGATGAAGAGAAAGCAGAGGCTCTGTAAAGGTCAGCTATTTGGAGCCGTATCTGTTGGTGGCATTTGTGGCTTAGGCTCCACACTGTCCAAACATAGCTGCAAAGGTGAGCTTATAATATGATTCCGCACCTGCCACTTATTTGACATAAACACATTCATCTTAAGTATCTTGAGCTTTACTAAGAACACGGATGTGCCAACATTGTCAAAAACTATCTTCTAATTAAGAAAATAACGTTAGTATTCAGTTAACAATTTCTTTATGATAATCTGCTCATTACAGCTATATAATGTTAACTTACCAAGTACAAACTTACGTACATACATGCATGCCCATATAGTCCACTTTATCAGTTGCTTAGCCTCCATCCTTTCTTGTATCATGCATAGAAACAGTGTACCCAGGCTTCACAGTCATTAGCTAAGAGGTTCATGATCTGCATCTTTCAGGAGTCTCGTCTATAAGATGACTGCAGTCTATGAGTGGGCTCAGCACCATACTTGCATATGCACATAATACATATTTATAGGGAGAAAGGAGTTGAGGGAATGAAAACACATTTGATGCTAGGTAATCACTGTACTTTTACTCATGTCTTCTGCTCTCCCACACTAGAATCAAGTCCTCTTCACCAATCAAGAACCAAGTTCCTCTTCACTAATCTCCCCGAGGGTCACAATTGTAGGTGGAGGCTGTTCTTTTATTTCCTGGTCTCTCAGACATGAATAATCACACAGAAACTTTATTAATTACAGCACTGCTTGGCCTATTAGCTTTGGCTTGTTATTAACTAACTCTTACATCTTACATTAACGCATTTCTATTATTTTGTATTTTACCATAAGGCTCACGGTTTACCAGTAAGGTTCCGGGGCATCTGTGGCTACATGGCATCGCCCTGATCCTACATTCTTTTTTCTCTTCTATCTCTGCTTGGAATTCCTGCCTTGCTCTATCCTGCACTGCCATAGGCCCAAAGCAGCTTCTTTAGTAACCAATAGTACTAAAACACATTACAGCACATAGAGGGGAACCCCCCATCACAGGATCATAGCAGTATCATTTCATTCCTTTCTGTGTGATGCCACCTTGCTCCTTGATGGGAATCCATTGCTTGTCAGAATCAATTAGCAGTCTCATTGGAACTCTTTTCTCCTAAATCAACCTGAAGTCCTCAGCCTGTTCCTATCCCATTTCTAGGCAAGTCCGTGCTTGAGTGGGCTTCATCCTCTTTTGGGGATATATGAATGTTCTCTTCCTGAACCATATAGCTGACATATGGCTGGGCAAGATCATCTCTCATTGTGGACTACGTGCCTTCAGCAGGTAGGTCCCACCTGGGTAACATGCTTACAGGGACATCCGTGGTTAGGACTGCCTGAGAAGTCCCACTGCCCTGGCTTGCCTGGTTCTGAGCTGCTGTTTCCTTCCAGAGCTCGTTTGCTCTCAAAAACTAATGTCATTTTTTTGACTGAGTCTGTTACATTTTATTCTATCTTTTGTGATTTTCCAAGCTGCCATCAGATGTGTTGTACTAGAAGAAAGAAAAATATGCCTCAAAGAAATGTCTTTGTCCTAATTAAATCTCTAATAAAGTTTGACTTAGTAATCCCAGCTTCACTCCTAAAGTCATTGGATAAACCAAGGAATTAAATATTTGTGTACAGGGATGATAAAAGGGATGAGAAAGAAATCAGAGGAGCATCACCCTTCACAATAGCCACAAATAGCATAAAATATCTCAGAGTAACTCCAGCCAAACAAGTAGAAGATTTTTACAACAAGAACTTTAACTCTTCGAAGAAAGAAATTGAAGAAGACACCAGAAAATGGAAAGATCTCCCATGCTCCTGGGTAGGTAGAATTAACATAGTAAAAATGGCAATCTTACCAAAAACAATCCACAGATTCGATGCAATACTCATAAAAACCCCAGCAAAATTCTTCACAGACCTCAAAAGAATGGTACTCAACTTCAGAGAAGCCAATGATAATGGCACAGGGACATATCTCTTCTGCATGTATTGGCTTTTTAGGAACCTACTCTATATGGAAGCACACCTTCTAAAACAGGGATGGAGGGGGGAGGGCCTTGGGCTTCCCACA
>JAQHUG010000112.1:3099568-3138911 GCA_028555095.1 Dicrostonyx torquatus
AAACCAGCCTACAAATCACAATCCGAGAAAACTTAGATAACAATGAGGTCTCTAAGAGAGACATACGTGGATCTAATCTATATGGGAAGTAGAAAAAGACAAGATCTCCTGAGTAAATTGGGAGCATGCAGACCTTGTGGGAGGGTTGAAGGGGAGGGGAGAGGCAGGAAGAAGAACAGAGAAAAATGTAGAGCTCAATTTCATATATATATATATATATGAGAATGTCCTACTGCTGTTCTAGATGTGACCTAGAGAGGACCTTTTTACATAGGAAAATTTGGGAACCTGACGTATAATATTTTGATGTCTAAAACTCTATTGTCTAGTTTAATAACATATATTTCATGTTTAGACTAAGTTGCATTATAAAAAATCTTGTAATATCTTGACACATATTGACCTTGACACAAGTTCTCTCTTAGACAGTAATGTAAGAAACTGATATTAGTAGAAATGTTTTTACTCACATTAAATGAACAATTTTTAGCAGGAAAACTATGGTGTATAGAAGTACATATGGAGACCTGCCAATAGCTTTGGGAGATGTGTGAACTGCTTGCTACTATAAGAGCATAGTTGTATAGAGATGTACTTTTGAGTTGTAGATACTTTCTGGCATCCTCTAAAGAGGGTCTATTTCATTCAAAAATAATATCTAGTATACTAGATAAGCTTGTGTTTAGAAAGTACTAGAAGTACAGATATAACGTGATAGCTTAAGTGAGAGAAGAACCCACCTTTTTTTCTCTTATCAGCTGCACATGATTGTGTACGATGATCTGCATATCGGCCTTCCCTCTCCACTTGTCTTTTCCTGGTTCTGTATGGCATGGAGTCCACTCTTCAACTGAACCTCATGTTCTCTGTTACATTAAAGAAAGCTAAAGTTACTTCCAGGACTTCTTGGACAGAATCATTCGAAAGGGAATAAGGAAGTGAAAAACAATGCATAAGTATAAGCTCTTCACTACTTAAAATGGGAATAATTTGTAAATGACTACAAATGTGGTAATTCTAGCAGGAAATAGTTCTTCATAACTAAAAACTAAGGAGCATGAAAAAATCTAAAATTTAGAACTCATAGGCCAAAGTAACTCCATATGTTTGCAAAATCAGTCACATTAATAAATTTAATACTTCATTAGTGTATTTAATGACATTTTAAAGGTATATTTAAAAGACCTAATATCCCCAATTTGTCTTTCTTATGATATGCTTACTAGTTAACTATGAAAAACCCTGTATAAGTCATGTAAAAATAGTATGCATAAAGTTGCCAAGGTGTTCAGTTTTTCCAAATATGATTTAAAGCATTTTAACTGTCATTTTGTGATTCTATTCATAGAGACAAGTTGTCACAAATCCTAAAAGAAGACAACCAAAAACAGATTTTCCCAAGAATTGACATACAAAGTATTCCAATGTTCTGTCTCCTTTAATATACATATTTGTGTAGTTTTCCCTACCTCCAAGTTGTGCCAGCGTCATGTCCCCAAAAGAATCCCAGGTCTTGTGGATGCATCATTTACAAGTTGAGCATCTCAAGACATCATTGTTTCTATCTTGTTTGTCTTCTTGCTCTCTCACGTGTATTTCTTCCTCCCTCACTTCCTCCTCCCACCCTTCCTCCTCGTCTTCTTGTTCATCCTCCTCCTTTCTCTTCTTCCCTCTCTCCTTTCTCCTCCTTTATTTTTCTCACTATTTGAGAAGAGACACCTATGATTAAACATAGAGAGTCAAAAGTGGCTTCATTCCAGGTTTTGTCATAGGACAGATTTGAAAAGGAAATACTTCAGCCCAGTTAAGTCTTTAAATGTTGTAGCCTTGGGCATTTCAACTCATTGTCATAGGAAACCCTGAGCCAGAACACCCAGATACACTGCTCTTAGGTTCCTTATACACAGAAAGTATGTAAAGTATTAAATAGCTCATGATTTAAGCTGTGAACTTTGAGGAAAGATATTAAATAGCCATAGATGCCCAGTGCAAATTTAGGTTCCTGGGAATGGTGTGCTGCTGTAACAGACTGGTAATAGTTCTGGAGCTGAACATTGAGCAGACAATAAAATAGTTCACGTTTTTGAGAACATGGTGCTACATCAATGGCATATCTATATGTCCAAAAATTAACCACTTGGGTCTATACCTTGCATTACATAAAATTATACATACAAGTAATATATAGACCAAGCAGGTTGTATTTCATAATATATGCCTAAACAAAACATATGTATGAAACAATGATCAATAAAAAGATACCACAAATTTGAAAGCATGCAAGGAAGAGTATATGAGAAGTTTCAATGGAGAAAAAGGAAGGGGCAAATGATGGATAATTATACTATAATCTGAACAATTAAAATAACTTTTTAAAAACACTAACTCAAAGTCATTCCTCATTCTGTTTTTCTCTTGCTCCAATATATCATCTGAAACTGGGTGATTTATAAGGAAAGGGCTTTAGCCCACACTTCTGGAGTTCAGGTATCTATGGAAAAGGGACTGCTTCCAGAAGAGGCCAAGGGATGCCTTTTTATATTGCAGAAAAATGGAAGAGAAAGCAAACACATACAGAAGAGAGTAAAGAGAAAAAAGTGCAGCCTTGCTCTAGAACAAACGGTTTTCACAGTGACTAACATGGCTCTGCAATGACAGCACCAGTCTGTGCATGAGGACTATGTCTCTGCGGTACAGCTATTGCATAAATGTCCTACTGCCTCTCAACATCAATTCACCAAGTTACAGCTCGAGTTCCAGGGAGGACAGACCACGTTCAGACAGTAGCAGGATCAACAAATTCAATATAAAAGCAATTACTATAAAATTGTAAGAAGAGAATAAAACACAGAAGGAAACTTTCATGATCTTGGGTAGCCAAAATTTTCCTGAAAAGATAAAAAACAAGAACACACAAAATAATGAGTAAATAAAAGATTCATAAGTGGGATTTTTGTGACTTCAATATCTCAATTCATAAAACACACTAATGTGAGAATTAAAACAAGTCAAAATATAATCAAATATTTGCACGACAGATACCCCATCAAGGATTTCCATGTACCTATTTAAAATTTCTTAAAACTCAGCCAGGAATGGTATTATATACCTTTAATCTCAGCACTAAGAGGCAGAAGCAACTGGATCTCCGTGAGTTCCAGGACAGCCTGTTCTACATAGTGAGTCCCACACCAACCAGAACTACACAGTGAGACCCTGTCTCAAAAAAAAAAAAGTGAATTTATCTCAAAACTATAAACAGAAAGCAATAACCATTCCTACCTTTTTTTTTTTTTTAAAAAAAAAAGGAACCATCAAGGGTAAAGTATTTATACAGCTATTTATCAGTGGAATATCTACAAGGCAGAGTCCTGCTCACTGGTGCCAGCCTTTTGGGTACCAATGCAAAGTGTGGCCTCAATCAACGTCCACTTAACAAGGATGGGAAGAGCCTGGAACTCGCCTTTTCCCACCTTACATGCTGGAAGTGCATCTGATTACATCTACAGAAGAACGTTTGGCACCTCTGTTTTATAGTTCTGGGATCAAGCCCAGGACAGCCTTGCACATGCTAGGCAAACTCTCTGCCCCTGAGATACGCCCTTGGCCCTTTAGTTTTGACACTTTCTTAAAGGATTAAATAAAACTCCACTATGCGCAAGGCATTCCCTGAGTACTAACAACGCATGTGTGCAAGCGATCGCCAGTACATAAATATTTATAGCGGCCTTGTCTGACATAACTGGGAATGCCAGGCAACTGTGTAAACAGATGAATTTCAGTATGTCCCTATGGTGGGATGCTATTCAATCATAAAAGGAGAAATACCAATATAAGAGCAAATATCAAAATTAATATGGAAGGTCAACAACACCTCATCACAATATATTTCTAAAACACTTGAGAAACTGAAGACTACTGGCAAAAAGCAGATTAGTGGTTTTCTTGGGAGAGGGCCAATGAGAAGCTAGCATGAGAACAGTAATAAAGTGAGAAGAAACAATTCAAAATGATAAATTGATGGACTGTGGTGATGGTTTCATGGTATGTACACATCAAAATGTACTTATTATTAAGCCTTAAACATATACATCAATTGTCCCTTACTAATCTTATTTCAGAAAATGAAAATTGGCCATTAGTGTGAATGAGCAGGAAGTGAGATAAAACCTGGGGATCGGTTGAAAACAAGCCATTTCTTTCGTGAAGAGAGAAAAGAATGACTCATCCATTGTACCGAGCTGGAGAGGAAGATGGAAGAGTAGAGGGAACAGCTCAGGCACAGGAGTAGGAAGGAGAGATTAGCCAATGACTTCCAACACTGTCCCAGATGCATTTGAGAACTGCTGGGACACATCAGTACCGATGAGAATCACGTGTTACCCACCCCCTAAAGTGGACTGAGATCATAGTGTTGATACACCCAATCCAGCATTGTATTTTGTGAGATTCAGGGGAGCTGAACTTGAATGACACCTAAAGAGCCTCATCTGTGTGTGGACTTGCCTAACAGTGCTCTTGAATGAAATTTTGAGTTCATGCTATAAATCAATGACATGAGGGGATGGCTTAGAGTTTGTCAAGTATTGTGATCCATGAAATGGCTCTCCAATGGTGTCTGCAACATAATCCCCAGGACCTGTGATTCACCCTTACTGTTTCGAAAAGAGATTTTGCAGACGTGATGATGCAAGCTCTTCCCAATCTGATCCTTCATGCCACATAAAATGGCTGTAACGGTGCATGTCTATAACCCTAGCACTCAAGGGGGGCTGAGGTGAGAGGGTTGGAAGTTCTAAGTCATCTCTGAATACAGAGTGAGTCCAAGGTTGGCCTGGGATACAAAATCCTAACTTACAAAGGAGCAAAACAAAGCAGTAACAACAAAATCCTACCCTAGTGGTACATTTTATATGCTGAAGGGACATGACTCACTGGGTGCAAGAAGGCAGATCATGGCAACCAATGTCCATGATGGTTCCAGTGATCTCTCCTTCCTGCTCTTCACGCCCTTGTAGAACATTCTCCAATAGAGTCTCAGAACTAATACATGTGGCCACTAAAATACATCAGGAAGGATGGTATCTCTTTAAGCTGGTTGTTGATTTATTGTCTCCTGCCTCCAAAGTTTTGCCTGCTGTGTGGAAATGAATGAGTCCTTCACATATTTTCAACTGCCAACTATCACTGTGTTTCACTCTATCTAGGGAGTGAGGCTAGAGAGAAGGCACAGGAGGAGAAGGTCTCCACTTCCATCCTATGGGTCTCCTCAGGTTCATGAAGCACCCCTGCCTTACGATTGGGAAGCCTCTCTAGCATCCAGCTACACCCAAGGATCAATTCTTGGGCTTCATCAGCTTCTTAAGAGCAAATGGAACAACTCCAGTAGGACACCATCCTGAAATGAGTGTATCATGGAATATTAGATAATTTTCTAGTAAGTTCCACCAGTGAGATTCCATGAAGAATCCTGTAGTGCTCAGACTTGGCCACACCTCCTCCACTGAACTCTCAGCCCTGGGAAAGGTCTCCTTCACTCCTCTCTCAACTCCAGACAAGGTCAGTTTTCCTTTCTTCCATTTCTACGGTATTTAAGATTCTCTTTACTTATTGCTCCTTAATTCGACCCCTGCATTAAGGTTAATAATTTTTTATTCTGGAATTCTTATTCAAGCAGTGCTGCAAGTCCTCTGATCTGAGGTAGACAAGCATCCAGTCTTGTCACATGCTCTCTGGTCATTTGCTGTGGGTGAAGTTGGCTATCATGGCCTGAGCAGCAATTGGAGAGTCAAGTGTGAGCCACTAAGGCTTCTGGCTGACAACCGTGGGGAAGGGAGCTTGAAAGTGGGTCTTGTGAGTCAGTCAAACCTCAAAGGCAAAAAGCAGAAGACATGTACTTTGACAGCACCCACTAGAGAAACTCTTCCCCAGAAACACACCCAAGCTGCTCACAGAAGCCTCGGAAACTGAGATAAATCACGTGTAGTTTAAAAGCCACTGGGTTTGAGGGTGCCTCATTATGGAACAATGTTTATGTTGTTCCATATATATATATATATTCAGAAAGCATGACTGAAAATTTGTTTTCATAGCAAATGAAATTATTTTAAAAGTCAGATCGCTAGGCCCTTGTTTGTAACGTAGAATTCTGCTCACTCAGTGACGATAATTAGTTCACATGAAACTCAGGCAGCATTTGTAGCATGGTGCCATAACCACAGAGTCTGCAGACAGCTGTCAAGGTGCCATCAGGGAATAGCAACGGTACCCTCTAAGCTTCAGTCTCAAAGCCTGACTATTGCCGCCTACTTTGTGCAATATTGTATTGAATTTAAATTACTGTAAAGAATTTAATTAAAAACATATGGTAAACTCTTCCCATTGATTAGAATTAAGATGATAAAAGACATGAATCTATTCATAGAATGGAAACAACTTCTACAAGGTTTTGTAAAGATAATTACATTTGAAGTATACATACCTTATACGCTCACCTTCCAAATATACTAAGCTAGATTGCCAACATATCCGGATTCTTCATCTATTTCATCATAACCCCCAATTCATTATCAGCTTTACTAGAAAAAAATATTATATCCCTCTCATTCATGATTATAGCCTCAATACTTACAACCACATCTGACAAAGTGTGGCCAGAATAAAACAGATTTTAAATAAATAAGATTTCTGGAGCGTAAAGTATTTCTGAAGAAATTTTAGTTCTTACAATCTTTGGTAGTGTCAAATTGAGTTGAAAATATATCTTCTTTCTTGAACATTTAAAATACAATACATTTCTTTAATAGTAGAAGCTACTGAAAGTGTGTTTTGTAACCTTTTATGGACAAAAAAATAATACTCCATCTTTTTAGGGAATTTTAGGTCTTTTCACAATGAGCCATCATTTAAGAAACTTCCTGTACTAAGGCTACTGAAGTTTGTTGCTTTTTAGCACTGAATAATAAATTTGAACATTCTTGACAATATATTTTTATTAAAACAATGGATGGTATAGAATAATATGTGGTTAGCAATGACTTTTAGTATTGGCTGTGATAGTGTGATGATGGCTAATGATGTCACCTCTTTTCATCATATGAAATTTACTACAAGGTCAAGGATGCCAGGTTCCATATTTACACCGAAATTATGGTGTCTTCATTAAAAGGCAAATCCTTCATTTTAGAGATGTGAATGGTTCTTAAAATAGGAGACGGAATGGCTAAATGTAGGTGCCAAAGAAAGCCTGATTCAGGCTCTCCGCTGGAACGATTCCCAAAACATTTTCATTTGATTATGGATTGAATATATTTTTCATTCACTTTTCAGTCTTGCTTCCCTGTGTGTTGTTCTGAGATAGGCAAACTAACATTGGTAGGCAAACTGGCTTCAAAATAACCCATGCTACATCACTTAATTGATCCTTTTCTGTTGACATATTGGAAGGGTGGGTGCCCTTATTCTTGTTTATAATCGCCAAGGTCACATATGTTCATGCTAACTGCACATGGGTGCTGCTCTACCTCCCAACAAAAAGAGATTACTGACGTCCACATGTGAGGCACAACCCTCTGTAGTAACAAAGGTGAGGGAACGCTATGCATAATGCACATTATCTAATGTGCATTGGCAAAAACTTCCTGCTCTTTTCATATTTTGCTTCTATTTGTCTTATTTTTGTTGTGTTTGTCTTCCTTCCAAAAATTGATGCTATGTCATTTTGCCTATCCCCCACCCTGCCCTTCTTCGGTACTTATTTTTATCCTGTCCCTGTCCCCTTTCCAGCTATCATAAGTGGGGTGGGCAAGAAGGAAGTGTCCTAGCAACCACACAGATCAGAGACGTGAAGGGGTATGTAGTCTACTAAGAGACATTTTGCTTTCAAAATGTCATACTGACACTTCATAGCTTGTATGCCAACAACAACGAAAAATCTACTTTATGCATCGTCATGTTAATACTAGCTTGAAAACACTCCTCTCGCCCCTGTCATAAATCCATGAAGTTATTCTCCCCGCTTCTTGAAAACTTACTTTTTCTCATTTTTGAAATGAATTTTGGCTCATTCAGCACCCCTGCTGATCAGCTCCCTCCATTTATGACAGTCCTTGGTGGTACTCCTCACACCACCTCCTCGCTATTTTACTGAGCCAGAAAGCCCCCAGTGTGCCAAGTCTATGTGCTCTCGGACTCAGGAGATGCCTGCTCAGCCTCCCTCTGTCATCACACCCTCTGTCCTGTTGCACGGGGCTTGTGTAACAATTACATGAAATGCCGCTTGTGAAAGTATCCCATGAGCTGCAATGTGTCTGAAGCTCCAAGGGATAATCATTCTACCAAAGTCGACTTGTCTGCCCTTTACCTACGATTGAGTCTTTGCGTGTGAAAATCCTCTCCCCTACCTAGTTGCAACTGATGGGCCTTCCAAGACCAACTAAGAGTCACCTTTCTTCTGAAACCCTCCTTGACTTCTCTCAGCTTGCTCTGCCAACTCTGCGCATCCAACCACGAACTTCTATAACTTCCTAATTGTTTTGACCCATTTCAAAAGCACCGTTGAGTGTTTCATCATTGAATATTGGTCCCTGTTGGGTTTACCACCTCCATACTGCCGAAGGTCCTGTAGGCAAAACTTCATGTCCTATTAACTGTTGATGACTGCTCTCAAGCACATAACTCACAAACCTGGGTAAGGGACGCAGGCAGGCTTGCTGTGTCTTCACATCACTGTGTCTCCTTTCAGTTGCCCAGCTTCCTAGCCTCTCCTTTAACACTGTAATTTTTATTACCTTTTGTGTGTATGCATGTGTGTTTGCAATGTATGTATAATATGTGTATTGTATACATGGGCGTGTGCACATTCGTGTGAATATGGGCACACACATAGCACCACACACATACAGAAGTCAGAGGGCAGCCTTAGGTAGTCCTTAAGAAGTCCACCTTCTTTGAAGTCCACCTTCTTTGAAGAGGTCTTTGTGTTTTCCTGATGCATAAGCTAGGCTAGCTGTCCTGAGAGCTTCATGAGTTCTATTTCCCAGCACCTTGCAAGAACACTGGGACATTCACACTGAGTACTTGGCTTTCATTCAAGTTTTAGGGAGTAGAACTTAGATCCTCACCTTTTGTACTCGCTGAGCCATCTCACCTGGCTCATGGCTGCTCTCCTCTCCTTCTCTGAGTGTCTTGGCATGAGATGCTTCATTTGGTAACACACTGAAAAACCACTGCAGCAATTTAAAACATCAATGCAAATTTAATCTTAAAATGTTTATATTACATTGGGAACCGTACACTTTAAATTAAAATTTCAACTTTCAACTTTAGTCTGTGTGTGTTCAATATGAATATCTCTGATAAATAAAACTTTTCCATATTACTCATTTTCTGGACAATTTTTTTAAACTATCCTAAATGCATTCTAAATTACAAGGCTTGGTCCAAACTAAGAGCAAATCCTGTTTAAAGAATTTCTTATGAACAGATGCAATTAGCATTTAGTTCAGGATTCATGGATAATTCTCAAGTCAAATGTGTAGGCTGATGGAGAAAAGGATGTAATTTGTTCGGCTTCATATTCAGTGTCATGTATCACTCTAGTTAAAAAAAATAACTGAAAGAATATGGGACAACACAGTTTATTGAAGTTTGACAATACCTGCTGGACTTTATCTTTTTCTCCAACTTTAAAAATTACTGGGAAATACGTCTACCTGCAGTGACATATTTAAAAACAAAGGCTCTGATGCTGGAGAGATGGCTTGGTAAAGGCGCTTACTGTGTAAGTTTGAAGACCTGAGTCTGCATCTTCAGGGACACAAAATAAGCCAGGTATGGCTATGCATGCAAGCACCGGGAATCCCAAGAACAGTTGAATCCCAAGAACTGAATGGCCAGTCAACTTTGGGAAACAGTGAACCCTTGCAGGCTGAATCAAAGATCCTGTCTTAAGACAATATGACGGAAAATTACAGTGGAAACACCCTATGTTTCCCCCAGCCTCCACCTGTGGGCTCATTGGACTGCATGCCTAGATGCTCACTTGAGTGCACCACACACAATATACAACATAGAAAAAAATAAAATAAAACAAATTTTTTGGGCATAATATCAATCATCTTCTAAGAATCTACTTTACAGGTAAGGGAAAATATTTCAGCTTTTTCTAAACAACTAAGCACAAACACATTAACTTCACCTTCGAAGAACTGAATAGAGGGAAACAAATTATGGGTGCAAATGTTACAAGGAGACCAACTATTTTGCTTGCTAATTTAAAAATTAAACAAATTTTAAAGAGAATTCAATTAATATGGTATAGATTTTATTCTTAGAGTTACATCTTTTCCTCAATAAAATGTTATCTAAGGCACATATTTTCATAATATTTTTCTATTTTCTCCCTCCAAAATACCCCATTAAATATAAGTGAATGCAATACCTTGCCCAGGTTTGCACCATCAGGGCAAAGTTCACTAATGTTCCACAAAACTTCATGTAATTAAACACCCCACCATGCCTTTGCCTTCACTGTAATGACCATAATGTCTTGCATACATTGTTTTTAATGAGTTTGCACTTTGCTGTACCCCTCATATATTTTCCTCTCCTTCTAGGCATGGGGGATGAAATTGTGATCAACATTCTGAAATTGGATCACAATTATGACTTTAATCAAAACAAACGCCGCTTCATGCCATCGGTGTGGAAATCCGTTTGCTCTGCTCTCTGATTGCAGTCCGATTTTGTAATCGGCACTTTCAGCCAAATGCTGGGTGTAAATTATATGGAAAAATGAGAAGACATGTTCCATCTCATGCCGTTGCCAGGTATGCCTCATATTTAGATATAAACAAGGGGAGAAATTCAAATTTCACAACAGTTGAGTCACATCTGCCTCTTTGAATGCTTGTTTATTTGTATTTTCTCGTGAATCTCCTAAAGGCATCCTCTGGTTTGGGGTCTTTCTACACACTTAAATTCTCATGCTTCCAAGGCATTACCATGCTTATTTCATTCATTACAAAGGAATCATTCAGCAGAAAACTTTCCCCGAGATTAACTGCAGCCCTTATCAAATACCCATCATGCATTGAGTGAAGACCGACCTGGAAGGCCGAGGACACATGCTAGCTGTGATCATGAAGCTAATGCTAAGTTCCTTCATCTCAGATCCAGGTACAGGCTTCCTGATCTTAATTTATAGCTGTGAAAAGTTAGCTCTTAGGCATTAGAACTAAATGCTAGACACCCTAGTTACCTCACCTCTCTCTTAGCATTGTACCCAAGGTCTAAGAACCAATCAGAAGCAAAACAAGTATTTCTCTCCTTTATAAAGGCAGACAGGAATTGAAACCCTTAATGTGACCTTACTATGACATCTAAATAAATGGAAGGATTTCTTGACAATTCAGTAGATTGTTTTTAGTGTCACCATTTGTTTTTAGTGTCACCATTAAAGGACTAGAACATTCTAGAAAGAGATTTTCATTTCCATACAATGGAAACAATAGAGGAAATATGCTGAGGGCCCTGACCACTCTCCTTTCCCTGCCTTTGTTTCATACTCTGGCTTTGAACACTTTGAAAACTTTTGGAAGAGGAGTCCCATGTGATTACGAGAGAGAATACCCATCAAATAAGTTCAGCGTTTCATTCAGTACAACTAACCGACCCTCTGAGGCCCACTATGGAAACACCCGAAGGTGCTACTGCTGAAGACAAGAATTTCTATGTGAAATTTTCTCCTGTTTTATTCTCCAGCTCCTTTCTAGTCTAGAAAATACATCTATTAATATACAATCGCTTAAATTGCCTTCTTAGTTTAATAATAATCACAAATTAATGGTGCGTAGTCACATGTCCATTTTCTTGGGGGAAAATAACCATATGCTTCAATAACTAAAACTTCTATTTCCACAAACTAATTAAAAGGCCTTGTGGCACAGTAATCAGAAAGCCAGGTGTTTCGTTTAGTCTCTCTCCCTTCAAGGTTGAATAGCTGCGATTCAGACGTCCCCACTATTCCTTTAAAGTCAAAGAAAAGTCACAGAGTCCTACTTAGCCTATCAGATGACAATGTCCTTCTGTTCCACCCCAGAATTTTGATGGAATATAAATCATCGAAAGCAAACCTGTTTTTAGAGGACAATATGTTAAAATATGAGTGTTCTTTTTCACAGTAGACTTTTAGCTTTTGAAAAGGAAAAGAGATTTTAAACCTGTTTACTTTTCTCCTTGATAAACTGAGAATGAGTATATAGAAATATGTCCATATATTTGATCTTGAAAGACGTGTCTCTCTATAGAAGATGTGTTCCGTCCCGAACCCAAAAATAACCATCTTATCGAAACCACATCTCTAAGACCCGATCCTCTGGGTTCAGGATGCATTACACACTTTATAATGCACATAGTAACTTTTGGAAGGCTTCAGCCTTATTCCTGCCGTTAATTATTTAGACTCTGACATATTGCAATAAAACATTTCATCAAGCACTCCAGTCCAGGGAACGATAGGCATCAACACTGTATTGGTAATGCAAAATAAATGGATCGGGGTTGAAAATAATGAGTTTGGTGGATTACATCTGTCATTGTGAATTATTATTGTTGAACATAATAGGGCAGAGCACTGCAAAAATAAAGCTTGTCTTCTCTAGTTAAAGGTGAGACAACTACCTCTAATGAGATACAGAAACTCAAGTGTGAGTTATTAATTATGTACACAAAAGGTTTATCAGCTTGCCCAATCTTACATTTTTTTGTATGTATATAATGATAGAACAAAAAGTCCCCGTTGCTAAAGCTGGTGATAGTTCACAGCGGTCTTTTTGCCAGAAACTGGAGAAGACATTCCGTTTGGCCATATTCGACCAAGCAAGGAAAAAAATATTTGAATATGTGACGAGGCACCAGCCCCAGCAGGCCCTGACTTGGCTCTGCTCCTTCCACCGGCTTGTTTTATGATATGAGCTTCATTTGTAAGAACACAGTCCTTACCAAGCCACCCGTAAATTCAGCATTGGCTTCCATACAGTCTTCACCCTGTATAGAGGGCATTTGTTAAATGGGCTGGATTTGGTATCTTGTTCATTCTATAGCTAGAAAACTCAAAAGGGACTTCTGTGAAGAATAATCTGACTCACCTCTCAGTCTTGCCCTCATTCGTGGAAAAAGTCAAGGTTCATTATTCAGGGGAACACATGAGACGATGCTTGACTTCACCAGACCGTGTTGCCTCCTCAGAGCAGAAAAAAATACCAACCACTCAGCCTGAAAATATTTTTTTTTTGCAAAATTGTGAACAGAAAACTCTACATAACTGACAAACTATAATAAATACTTTAGTGTGTATATATCAGTTATTCATTATGACTGTAATGAGCATATAAAATTCTATAACAAACTTTCTTATTATTTGATGAATGAATTTGTTTCCATATAGTTAAGCTATTTCTAGTATTTATAAATTTATGTGTATGTATCTGTGTAAATATATGGGGCATGTGAATGCCCCCGAAGGTCAGAAGCAGTTTGGAGTTCTCATTGTGGAGATGGGAATAAAACTTGGATTCTCCACAAGAGTAGTATGGAGCTACTAACCACTGAGAAATCTCTTCAAAGCAACACCTCTTAAATAATTTTTACTGTTTCAGGGTTGTTAAATGATTCTTAAAATATGACTCTTGCATGTGACTCTTTGTGCATGTATCTGAGTATTTTGCTAGTGTGGTACTGTGAGACCAAGTTATAGTGTTTGCAAGTCTGAACAAGAAAATATAATTAGTAATGTTTCCTTGATATGAAGAGTTCCTGATACCATGCTTCTGAGACACAAATATGGTTCCATGAACCTACATGGATGGACATTTGACAACAGTAATTGACAGGAGTGCGGTCCTGTTGAAAAAAATTGAGGTTGTAAAGTTTAGGAAGAAACTAAAGAGCATTTGAGAATCTTATGTGCAAACCACAAATAACCTGTTCTGGGAAGGACTCCTGGAATGGTGGAAGAAATGTTTATCTGTATTCTGTAAAGCAAGAAATAATCTTGGTACTGGCAAGATGGCTCAGTGGGTTAGAACACCTTCGGCCATGTCTAAACCATTTGAGTTCTGTCATCAGAATCCACATGGTATAAAGACAGTGCCAACTACCGAAAGATGGCCTCTTATTTTTACATATGTACTTTGACATGTGCGTGCGCATACACACCTTTATATACAAAATATACATAGGCAAAATATATGTATGCAAATTGTAAGTAAGATAATCATAACACATGTTTCTTAAAAGGGAATCTAAGATAATGGCACTCATATTGCTTATGTATAATCTGATAATATCGCTTTTCTCTCCTTCATCTTCTCATGGAATTAAAAATTATGGAGCAACAGAGTCAGAATGAAGCTCAACGTCATCCTTTCGAGCCAACTTGAGTGATCAAGCATGAGAGAAAAAGCTCCTGGAGAATAATAGAAAGAGAGATTATTGATAAGTGAAAAAGCTTTCTGGAATGGGTTTGGATGCTGAGGCTCTCAGGAGCATCAAAGTCACTCACAATTTTAACTTCTGCCTGCTTTGTTGGGATGCTGGTAGTATGTGAGGCATCTTCTCAAATCATCTAGAAGTATATAACTGTTGTACAGAAGCAAATAAAGTAAATGACCGCAATAGAGAAATAACTTCAATCACATTCATGGCTTCTATTATTTTAGATTGTGATCTTATACATTTACAATAATACCACTAATATAAGGTCTTTTTTATAAATATATAAGCATATTTTCTAATTGGTCTCAGAGGCAGCATGCCTGTATACTGTGACATATCATGAAGACAAATGAGAAAAAGAAAACAACAGCTAAAACCAAATCATAGGCAAATTAAAATCTACATTTACATAGACATCATTTTATTTTATTGTTTATTTATTTTACAAAGTATTACAACAAAGGAAATAAGAAGATAGTAAGCAGAAATATTATTCCAATGTTAAAGTATGATAGGTCCCCAGAAAAAAAAAATAAGACTAATTCTTCATGTCTCCCGATAACACGGATGTAAGTCTCTTCTTAGAAGTGATTCAACTATGCACTACATCTGTATAGGAGAAGTAAAAAATAAAGTTCTTGTAGATAGGAGGAACTCGTAGAATCAGAGTCTTCTTGGTTTTGTGACCCTAATTTGGTTCAAGGAAAAAAAATTGTTTTCTAAAACCAGGCCTCCATTCTCTGTCCTGATATAAATTCAGTTAATAACAGAAACCGGGGTCACAGCCTTTCCCTACACATAGAGGGTTTTTTTTTTTTTTTGTCTTTCAACACATATTCCTCTACCCATTGAGCCTATCTCTCCACACACATCCCTACTTAAGACCCTCTCCTTGGGTAAGTTTAACTACAGGATCACCAAGTTGATTTGCCACAAAGTTTAAAAATTGAGTTTAATTCTCAAGACCTACTCAGCAGAAGGCGAGAACTGATTCCCACAGCTGTCTTCTGACTGCCAGATGTATGCCATGAAACATGGGCCAGAAAGCATGCACATCTATAAAAATGCATGTATGTACCCTTATGCACAAATGTGTACACACATGCACACACACATAATAAAAATGAAATATATAAGGTAATTTTTAAAATTATAGTTGCATAGTAAGATTATATTAAATCCATATACATTCATATGTAATAAAGCGTAATATAATAAATAATACAAACAATAAAGTCAAGAAATCTGGCCGGGTGGTGGTGGCACACACCTTTAATCCCAGCACTCGGGAGGCGGGAGGCAGAGGCAGGCGGATCTCTGTGAGTTCGAGGCCAGCCTGGTCTACAAGAGCTAGTTCCACGACAGGCTCCAAAGCCACAGAGAAACCCTGTCTCGAAAAACCAAAAAAAAAAAAAAGTCAAGAAATCTGTTAAAGGTAAAAATAGCTCAACTCTTGATTTAGTGTTACAGTTTTGTTGTTTTGTTTAAATCTTAATAGACACAATAAACATCAATATTTCATCAGAAACAAACCCAAATTGACCAGGTTTTTTGGTCTAACTCAAATAAATGTCTGAGTATTTTGAAAATAGCCTGTTTCCACGCACCCATTCTCAACCCTGCTGATCCCTTTGTCAAATTTTTTAATATTTATTTTCCATTCTGTGGCAGGCACACCCCAGAAGCAAAAGGATGTAAGCCAGTGTTCACGCACCATTGTGGCAGGAGGATCTGTCGTTGGTTCTTTCTGTTTTCCATTACATGTTTCTTCAAAGAATTTTCTTAACTTTGTGTTTGTCTTGGGGATTTATTAGTGGTGACTCCACTAGGCCTGACCACATATACTTTTATGTATAAAATAAATCAAAGGTCTAGAGAGATGGATCAGTAGTTAAGAGCTTTTAATGCCCTTTCAGAAGACTAGAGTTCTCTTCCCACGTGGGGTGGCTCACAACCACCAGTAACTTCATCTCTAAGAGATCTGACATCCTTTTATGACCTCAGCAGATACCCACACCCATGTGTGCACATGAACACACACACACGTACACAAATAAATAAATAAAGATATAAGTAATTAATTTTAAAGTCCTTTGTAGTCAATTCATTTTAAGAATAAGCAAATAATTGTCATTTTCATTGAAAGTTCTAGAAAATGATTTAAGATGCACATTTCAGAGTCCCACCTTATCTCTGCTGGGGTTCTAAGATGGAGATGAGTGATAAGAGAGCAGGGCAACAGACCCAGCACTGAGAATCTAGAGGGTAGAACATGGGTTCTAAAGAGCATAAGGGAGTTTGGGGGGGAAGATTCAAGTAAGGCAAGGTGTGGGGACAGCCCTACTGGTCTGGGCAACTGTCAGCACAAAGAAAATGAGGTGGGGGGAACTCATAGAATCAAGGTCAGGATAAATATGACTCAGAGCGGTAAAGAAATGAGGAGACAGGCACGGGCCCTGATGTCATGAAGGTTCCAGTCTACTGAGTGAAGCAAGCCAACAGCAGGAGTGTGAATGGTGATAACTACCATGAACAGGGAAGCAGTGTATTTATGGGGCATGTAACAGGGTCCTTGGTTCCAAAGCTGGCATCACAGGACAAAAGACACTAAGATAGCTTTAGGAACGATTAGTTTTAAGAAAAGAGAACAAAAGGAACAGCACCACCACAATGCTCTGGGTGTGAAGAGTAAGATGTTTTGACAAGATTACAGATGAAGCTCCTTGTCACGGCAGATACACGGAGGTAAGACTGAGGGATGAGCCAGTGACCCAGTCAGGGACTCATAGTTCCTGATTTTAGGATGAACTCTCCCATTTCCGTGTTCTTCCAAGAGATACTCGAGGAAGATCCCCCTACATTTATCTGGAGCTTCTTCTCTGGTTTGACTTGGAAAAGAAGGTGACAAAGTAGCATCTCTATTTGTTCCTCAGAAAGCTTGTAGGATCCCAATACATGTGGAGTCTCCAGTCCCATGTGACTTCCCAAGCGTTATACAGACTGACACCCAAACCTGAAACTGATCAATTCCTCTTCCCATATGTTTCATTCTACATGTTCTGTCTCCCTCTCTTCATGCCAAATTATCAGGGACTTGATGATGGATTCTTACTCATAAGGCCATGTCTCTACGGGTTCTAAATAAATATTTGTTCCTTGAATTTGAAGCTTGAGGCAAACAAAAACATCATGCTTTCTGCCTTTAACTATAAAGAATTTATATATCTTTTGGTGTCGATACAACGAGCATTAGTCATATTTATTTCAATACAGCTTAGTGTAAAACACAAGTGATTCTTTCATGGTAAATGAAAGCATAAGTTATACGATCACTTGATGCTCTTCCTCATATACATTTACATTTACATATACATATACATTTTTCTCTTGAGTAACATATTTTTCTAGTATTAGTCCCCAAAATGTGGACACAGACAATGAAAATCCTTATGGTATAAGGCGGAGCCTCCATCTTATCCAGTAGTAACATATACTATGCATGAGTTATCACATCTTACTCTATTTAAAGTGTTATCGAGTTGTCAGGAATGAGTCTAATCTAAGTCATTTCTCGTTTATAGAGATAAAGCAGGTAAATCCTCTCAGAAGTCTGCCATTTACAGAACATATAATTCAGTAACAATTTAATAAGATATTCATAGTAATTACCTTTTTAGCTCTTCCTATCTAGACTGAAGCCAGTGAGTACACTGAACTTGCTATGAAGATGATCTGCTCAGTCTATGACTAAGGACAGGAGAAACAAAGAAGCCAGGTCTTTCATGGATACTTTTATCATTAAACTGATCCGCTCAGGCACTGGCCATAAGGAACATATTGTATCCTCTGGCAGAAAGACTGCAGTGGTGATTAACACCCGGCATTTATGGAGCAATACGTACTTAACAGAGGGTTTTCACATCCACTCTTTTATCCTATTGACTAATTAACAAGCCAGGTGGAATCTAAATAATGTCCTAGGTGTGTTTATCTCTGAGTCCTTGTGATCTTCATATGAATACAAGAGATTTCATGAGCCTGCCTAGTGGAAAATACAAGATCAACCTCCTGCCACATCCATAAACACATCATTTTCCTCCTTTGTCTTGCAAAATAATGATTGGGTCACTCCAATCAATTACTCCCCAAAATAGAGAAATAAGTCGCTGCCTAGCACAGTGGTCACACCTGCGGTTCTGGCAATGAAGAAGCACAAGCTAAGACTCATGAACTTGAGGTCATCATATGGGCTGAATAAGAAGATTTTACCCAAACATGTCATGAAGAAGAAGAAAGGAAGAAAAGAAGGAAGGAGAGGAGGAGAGAGGGAAGAAAGAGGAAAGGAAGAGAGAAAGGGAGAGAAGAGGGGAGAGAGGGGGGAAGACAAAGAGACAAAAAGAAAGAAATGCTGAGAAGCAAACGAATTCCTCTTTTCTTATTTAATTCCTAGAATGAGAGTATGTACAGAACCATTTTCTTGGATGCTAGCTCCTCCCACGGATTTAACATTTACTGAAAGAAATGTTTATTACTTTTTGTTTATGTAGTAGGCCTAGAACTTCTCAGAACCTGTTCCAACCATTAAGCTAAACTGCAATGGCAGGCGGAATCAATCTCTACTTCCTCCTGAAACATCAGACTGTCGATTTTAGGAGACAACCAGTCACTTATGCATCACACTCTAACCGCAGAGCATTTCCTAGGTGGCCAGGTAGTGATTTTTTTTTTGAAAGAGCTTATTTTTATTGCACCTAAGGAGAAAAATATTTGAGAAAGAAATGCCAGCTTCAATGTTCAGGTTACCAAGATTGGAGGCATATGAGTGTAATATCAGTGTGCGGGAGACTAGGGCAAGAGGAGCACAACCTCAGTGCAGCATGGATGGCAGTAAGACGCTGTTTCAAAAGAGGTAATATATTCATAGTAAGAACAATTGCACTTATTGCTGCTTGCAGAACACAGCTCTATACTTCTGAAGTAAAAGCGTTCGGGTTACAATACCTGGCTCCCAATGTTCAGTCCTACCTTCAACTTCAGTCTTGTGAGAATGTTATTTAGTAAATCCACTGTCTTCACATAAAGCTGAGGATGTGTGGGACACTTGAGACACTTCACATAAAGCTGAGGATGTGTGGGACACACACACACACACACACACACACACACCATTAAGTCCCATGGTACCCTGGCATTCATCAGATGCACTGGGCACCTCCCCTGGGTGTGGAACTCCAGCTTCATGCCTTCCCCGGGCATCTCTTTATCTCTTGCTCATCTTTCATCAGTGCCTGTCAGTGGAATATGACCATTCCAGAGGAGAAAAACAATTCCTACAGAATTAGGGAAATGAAAAATGTTTTTGGTCATGGAAATCCCCGCTATTTTAAACTGATATTTTATTCATGTTTGGGAAATACTGCTCGTGGCTGTTTCCATCTTCATCTGTTTTGGCATTTCCTGTTTTAATTCAGAAACCAAATGTATTACAAACAAGGAGAAGCTTGGCCTAATTCCAGAGCTGTATGCCAAAAGGGATCCACCAAACAACCAAATGACTATGCCTGCCAGATTTTATGGGGGGGAGAGAAATTTTACATGAATTACCTTATATCATCAAGCTCAGAATTTTCAACACAACTAGTAGGAAAGCTTGCTAGAGAAAGCCAAGTCCTTTCCACCCTGGCCAGTCACATTTGAAGGGACATGTAGAGGGTAGAATCCTGTGTTACAGGAAAAGACTTTGGTGATTACACCATAAGAGAGAGAACTACCTTCTGACCGGCTACATCCTACTTATCCTCCAATTTCTTTCCCCCTGACCTTGAAACGAGGGAACTTTGGTCACAGTTGATTGGATAGAGTCTGAAATTCGCTGTACCCCTTAGATTCTCTAATTCTATAAGAATAATAAAGACAGAACTAAAGAGATTTAGAGATGAATGAAAATTTCATTTTTTTAGGGATTTGTCCAGCCCCATATGATAAACACGTGGAACCAGCTATAAATTCCGTCACTGTTCTGCACTCATGGATTAGTGTTGAAGCTGGGATTCTTAATCCAGGGCAGTTCTTTACCCTCTGAGCCTAACCATGTGATACCAGCAACAAGGAACCAATGAAATCAAAATGGTTCTCATTCAGTATACCACTTGAGATTCATTTGGACTACGCTTATGAATAAATTGCCTTGTGGCTAACCTGGACTAAGAACTGAACACATTTTTTTTAAAAAAAAAAAAAAAGCTATGATCTGCAAACAACGCAATTAAGATCAGAACCAGGAAATATGACCCATTGAACTGTTAATCAAAAAGAAATATCAAATCAAATAGCAAGATCTATGTCTACCATGAAAAAGGGGTTGGATGCAACACTGATAAGTTTGTGGTTTTCTTAAGGCAATTGAGAACCAAACCCTCAAATGATGAGAACTTGCAAAAGCAGTTTAAAGGAAGTAGAGCATTCTTTCCATTGGTGATGATTTCTGCCTTTCAGCAAAGGAAATATCAAATACGTTTTATCAAAACTGATATGCAAATAAATCTATTTAATTCTAAGAAGGCTACCAAATACTACAATTTTCATGTGTCATGTACTTTATATTGATAAATTACCCTTATAAATGTTTCCCTTAATTTTTTTTCAAAATGCATCACGAGTGTCTCTCTTTTTACTCTCTGAGCTCAAGTTAAGAAACCCTGATCATGAGTAAAGGTTGGGCAATCCAAAAGAGTCATACAAAAGCCGACGGAGTGCATTACCTCTTTAATCTCCTAGCATTCAAGGCAAGGTCAACAAAGTCAACATTCACTTCTCTGCAAAAAAATTGAATAATTCATCAATGATCTACAACCCAAGATTTTCAATCCTATCGTGTTGCCTAACAAGCCAATTTTCCTTTTATTGATTTATCTTCATCCACACATGCAAACTTGTTTTAATAGGAACCCAATTAGCAAAGGAAGAGTGCTAAAATGAACACATTTGGAATCTAAGTAGAAACCCTTTCTTCTGGATGATCTACACAGACATTCCACTCCCAGGCATGGCTTTTGAAAGTTTGATTGAAATGTAGGACTACTTGGAATGAGCTGAACATGTCACAAATCACAAAAGATTTGAGGAACTGTAGAGAGAGCCAGGGGCAGAGTCTGCTAAGATCCCCAAGGTCTACAAGGGATCTTGGTTCCACACATAGATTAGAAGCATGGGAATAGGGAGAAAAGTGATGGGAAGCAAATTACTTATGTTTCTATCTGACTTTCTCTTGAACTATTCTTCATGCCTTCAAACTTCTCTGGACACCAACAGTGTGACTGCTACTGATCCTTCTAGCCACATCTTGAATGATGCCATCGAGGCTCCTAGTTGCACAGCCTAATTCTTCCATTAAGTGTAATAAAATTATTCTTCTACCTTTTACGTTAGGAAAGTTAATTAATTTATATTAATAAGAAAAAGTGCCTTGGCAAACCCAGATGAAAACCCTTTCATTGATGCAATCAACTGCTTCCCTCCAGATAATTGCTGCTCAGGCTGAGAAATTGAAAGCATGCCAGGCTAAAATGCTTTTAAAGACTTCAATCAACGTTCTCTCCAAAAATGAAGAAATAAAAAGCCAGAGGGCAGATCATGGACCTCACACTCCACTTTTAACATTACCCAGCAACACGTATTTATATTACCAGCACTTGACTTCCAAATTTGACCCCGAATTGGCCTCTGAATTGGTAGAGGGAAAAAAAAGGGCAGGGGCTGGAGAGTCCAGGGAAACTAGAAACAACTGTCTTATTAAATTACTTGTATTTCTAAGTTAGTCTAAAATAACACTATCCACGAATCTTGATATTTGAAGCTTATTTTCAGATAGAATTTTGTCATTTTTCACTCTTTTTTTGGCTCTTCATAACAGTTAAAAATGGGTAAAGGTGCTATTCTCTTTTGTAACTTCCTGTAAGATCTTGTTTTGGAGCAAATATATATACTTTCCAGGAAAAAATAAATCAATAAAGGCTTTCTGTTAGGCAGCAGTATTAAACAGTTTCTAGTAACTCATAGAAAAATTATGAGTTACTTTTCTAAAACAAAAATTGAACATGTGTTTACTTGAGAATCTGAAATATTAGAATTTTAAAGTACCAAAAATGTGTGGAGGGGTGAAGAAATTTAAGATGTCAGCTTTTGCGTGAAGGAAGTTTTATAACTTGAGTATGAACTATCTCCTCACTTACTTTTTGAGCACTTGACCAGTTGACGGTGGGTTTTCTTTGTCGTTGTTTTGTTGTTGTTGTTTAGATTCCAGAAACTACTAAATGGGATTTGTCTAGCAGAAATAGGTAGGTCATGAACAATGAGGGAATCTTAGGGTGCTTCATTCTTTGCCCCTTTTTGCCTCGCTCTGTGCTTCCTGTCCACAATGAGTTGAAGCAATTTCCTATGACACGCACATTACTCACACATATGGATCCAAAGATCCAGAGACTGAACTCTCTGAAACCAGGAGCCAAAGTAACTTTTTTTAATGCTGTTTTTATCAAACACTTGAATACAGAGATGATATGAGTAACGCAATAGCTTCACTCTGTATCTGTACTACTTCCCAGGGACGAAGTGATGCTGATCATATAGTTGAACTGGATTAATCAGTTCAGCAAGAGACAAAACATATAGAGACTGACTAATTTGGACATTCACAAAATCTGTAACTTTATTATGGCTTCAGACCATTTTCTCTGTCTAGTTAGTGTTTTTTATCATGAGAATAAAGTAAAAACTGCATCATACTGGAGTCTTTATCCTCTGCTGTCCTAACGACACCTGTCATGGTGAGGCGCATAGTTAATGACATTAGTTGGAGACTCAAGAACTAAATTCCATTAGGAAAGATCCAAGAGAAATGGACATTGAAACAACTCTCAGTTTTAAATGTAACAAAAAAAAATACTGCCAAAAACTAGAGGCTAACGATCATATTTGTAAATGACATATAATAAAATATTTTATGGAGTCAATCACAATCTCTTATTTTCTAATAATACTTAGAATTAAGTAAGCAGGTTAGTGGAATTTATCTTGTAGTTTGAATGTTCATTGTTTTATGCTATTTAGGAAGGTTGTGGAATTTTGGGCAGGACCTTGCTCAAGGAAAGGAGTAGACCGTAAGGGATTTGGGGTTTGGCTTAGCTTTGGTTTGATTTAAAGCTCGGTCTCAGTATGTAGCCATAGCTGGCCTACAACTGGTCTTTTAGGCTATGCTGGCCTCCAGTTCATAGAGACCTACCTGTGTCTACCTCTAGAGTACAGATATTAAGGAAAGCATCACTATGCCTGGTTAGACCTTAGAGTTGTATGTCCTACACCTGCTTTCTTTTCACTCTCTCTGCTTCCTGACTACAGAGACATGACCTACGGCTTCCTGAACCCCTGCCATACTTCCTCACCATGACTGTCTGTATCTTCTCAGACTATACAAGTTTTTTTCTCCCTTACATTGCTTCTTATCACGTTTTATGCCTCATCAATGAGAAAAGTAACTAACATAGCTCATATGTCAGAAATTATCACTGAGTTAAAAATATTATCCAAAGATTATGTGATAATATTTATGAACCACTGTGTTTAGAATAATTAGTCTTTGTTATTAAATATTAAGAAAATACTTTTCCATTTTGAAAAGTCCTGTGTTTAAAAGTAACCTCCACATTCTGGTGCGGTTTGTAAGTTTTGCCTGGTTTCTCTCTGAGTCCCAATAGTTTTAAAGATCTCTTCTTACAATTAAATTTCAGTTTGGTGATAAGTTTCAAGGGCTCTAAGCATTTCATATTTCTGTTTTTCGTTGTCATCACTTGGATCGGAGACTCCCTCCAAAGCAACTCCATTGATTTGTAAGTGTCTAACCTATCTGTGTTGTTCTTGCTCCTTTGAATTGAAAATTGTACTGAAGTTACTTCCTAAGGTTACTGTAAACTAACCAGGAATGCACACATAAAAAGCGTTAGTGAGTCAATAAACAGTGGGTACTAACTCAAACTCCAGAAGTCATTCTTACATGATTCCAACTTGATTTTTAGTCCTCGTGTAGGCGGACCCCTCATAGAAGTGGTAGCGCTTACAGTACCTGCTAAGAAAAATGATTTTGCTATGACATCGAGCCAAAGGCAGCCATTAGCAGGTCCATAAAAGAAAAACTTGTTTTGGAATAATTAGCCATTGTGATAATTGGCACCCTGTATACTTGTGTAACAATAATGACTGCTTGTAAACGATCTACAGAATTTCAGTGTTAATGAGACATCGGAGGGAACAAACCACTTAATGGAGGAGTGGGCCACTGGGTGTAAGACATGACTTCAAAAGTCAGAAGAGACCTGGAACAACTGGATTCGGCAGCATCCTTTGTTTTGTGGAGATTTCTTCATCTAACTTAGAATCAGAATCTTTTCCCCCATATCCTTCCTCTTGTCAAACCGTTCACCACGCACCTAATTGGTTCCCATTCTCCTGCATAAGGTTCCCCAAAAACCATCATCCACACATTCAGTAAAAGAGGGTTTCCAGAGAAAAGAAAATGAAGTTTTTTTAAATTAAATCTTAGGTCAAACCACAGTCATGTCTTAGTGTAGTTGAGTCACATGCTTAAAACTATTCCTTAACATACTGTAATTTCAATTTTGCCTGGTCAGACATGGTGGTAAGTCACTGTAATTCCACATTTGGAGAGGCTTAGATAGAATGATTATGAGTTCAAGACCAGTGTAGAACAAATGATGAGTTCAAATCCAGCCTTAATTGAAGAAAGCCTATTTTTAAAAAATCAGATAAACCTAGACTTCTTCTTTTTCTCCTCCTCCTCCTCCTTCTTCTTCCCTCCATCCTTTCTTTCTTTTTCTAAGTCTAGCAGTTGTGCACGCTTACGCATGGACAGCACAAGTACGCTGTGGCTTTCCTTTCTTTGAGTCACCAAATGGTATTCTGTAAATGTTTGGTAGTTTTAAATTTAAATGTCTTTCAAGAGCCTCTTCGTGGTGCAACTGTCATTGTCACCTTGACATCATTCTCTCCTTCTTCCGGCCTTCTCACATTTTTATTTACATGACTGTATTTTTGCTCAAGTTACCAACTTCATTGAGAAATCTATTTCTAATTAATTGAGGATTGATAAACGAGTTTATTAATTTGTCTCTTTCTCATGCCATGTTCACATCAGGCATTCTTTTTGGTAACTCTCACCAGCATCCATCTACACACATGGATGGGCTAAGTGCCTCTTCTTTATCTCATATAGAACTGTATGAATATATAGGTACATATAGAAATACATATGTAATTATATGTGTGTATAAGCATGCTCATAGATATGTCATATTTCCTATGATGTACTAGATTTATCTCTCTAGACAACATTTACCATAAGACTATATATAGAACAATACTCCCTCATCTGTGTTTGTTTCAAGACCTCCATAACCATGGGTAATACCCAGGCCAAGAAAGCAATGCATCACTTAATAATAGTGACAGATTCTGAGAAATGTATTATTTGATTACTCATTTGCTCTGGGAACATCATAAAGTATACTTACACAAACTGAATTGATTACAACCTCACTAGATAATACAATTTCATGGTACCACTATTACATACACAACCCATCATTGGCCAAAATGTCCTTAACTGGTACATATTTTACTCTACATATATCCTTGTTATAGAAATTAATTGATGTTAGGCATGGTAGGTGGTTAACACAAAAAACAATAATAAAATAACCATACTGAAAGAGTGCTAATATAAAACTCTATGGGAACACGGTATTGCTTCTGTCAAATGTTTTACTATATATATATATAGTAAAATATACTATATATATAGTATATATATATAGAGAGAGAGTATATATATATACTCTCACCATTTCACTTAAGATGGCTACCTGATTGTGTGTCTTTAGTATATCCAAATTGCCAGCACAATAATTGCTGTGTTTGAGGACTCTAAAAAGGTTACTGGAAGACAGGGACTGTGATACGGTCCCAGCTGATCTGATCACCCAGGTGCTTCCTTAGTCACTAGTGAGCAGGTTGTGTGTGCAGCAATGTCAGATTTTATCATGCTACTCAGAAAGGCGTGCAATTTAAACTCACAAGTTATTTCTGGAATTTTCCATTTAAAATTGTCAAACTGAACTGACCATAGGTAAAGGAAAACCAAACTGCCGATAAGATGATGCTGTTGCCTTACACAAAATGCTTAGAGAGACGCTATAAATGCTCTAGTAGATGATGTCATTCCATAGATGACAAAGCCAGGATGCAGAGTAGCTGGACCCTCTCTTCTTCTTCTTGTAACCTGAAGGAAGGACTACTCTCACACACCTAAAGGATGTCATAAAACTGAATTTTATCGTGGAAACTCCTGCTCATTCTGAGGTTACTCCCGAAAAGATCATCATGTAGGAAAATCCAGAATTTTCTCAGTGGAAAAGAGGGGTCACAAAGTTGATGAAGATGCCTCGGTAAAGAACCAGTCAAATTTTGATTTGATCCAGGAGAGTAAGCTGGAGGCATCCGATGTAGAGATCTGCAGTGCAGACATACATGTAGAAGGAGCAAGTGATTAATGGTCTCTTAGTTTCCGCTAGAGAGTTCCCAGCAGCTGTAAAGCAAATAGAGTGAATGAGAGTCAAACCTGCAAGACCCCATCCTTGGGATTCAAGTTAGCAGTGTGAAGTCCACCATCTGATCCAAGCATCACCAAGGCTAATTCTTAGAGCACAGTAACTGAGCTGAAGGAGAGCCGCCCTGTTGATGGTGTTCTAAGCGCACTTCTCCAGAGCACTGCATTAATAAACTTCATACTCCTTCACTCTCTGCAAATCATCTAGGAGATTTTTTCTCTTCTTTGGAAATTTCCATAATGACCAGAAGAATTTGGATAAATGGAGAGAACTAGTCCCAAGCACTTGTCTCTCTTTCTTCATGAACAAATTAGAGATACATGTCTACTTCTCTCAATACACTTAGCATCAATACACGTTCTGGAGAGCTAACTGTCCCTGGCAGACCATCCCCCACCCGTATTTGCAACATAATTATAAATTCACTGAAGTCACTCATCCTGCATTATTACTTTGTCATTGTTGCAATCTCATCTTTCACTGCTTCTCCCTCCCTCTGTCTCTGGCCTTCTGGCAGACCCTCCTATCACTAGGCCAATTATCAATAACTATTTCGCTTTGCCTTCGGACCGAATGGACTCCTTGTTCTTTAGCTGATGACAGTCTTGGAAGGATGCAGCCAAACTGGCCGTTAGCTTCTGACCTCTCTATAGACAACCTTATTATGGTAATTGTAAGGCTGGAAGTAGGAGAGACTAGGCCAATTACACCTGTCCTTCCCCCCCCCCCGATTCAGCCTGGGCTTAAATTACTCAGATGGGGTGGGGAGCATGCTTTTGGCTCTGCTGAACAACAACTTTTCCTCTATTCTTGAGAAATTCAGAGACAGACATTTCTAATTATGGTTGTCATTAGGACACAATGACCCAGTACTTCTTTAAATTGCATCATTGTTTATCAAACAAACCAATGTACTATATTTTAATAAGTAACTTTACTGGGGTATTTTAAATTAAACAAATCTTTTAAATATATCTCCTTGAAATACAACAAAGCCTAAACTGAAAACAGCATATCCACTGTTTGCCTTTTTAGTCACTTAATGTTAATGAATATAGAGATTTATGTAAATATTCAAATTAATAACACTTCCAAATATTATGTTTGTATGTGTTTAAATCTATAAAATTATGCATAGTTAATTCTATAAATGGGTAACTGTGGCATATATACATAATTATACCTAAGAATATATATGCACATTATAGCTAAATGAATTCTTTTTTTAATTGCATTATAAAAAACATTAGAAGGAGAAGCTTTTACACTCATTTTAAAATTAAATTGTTGAGCATCGTAGTAACACCCATGTTAAATAAAATGTGGCTATTAATTTAAATTGAAATTAACCACATATATTCTTTTATAATTTTAGCTAATTCTTAGTAGAATGTTTCTAATTCTACTAAGTTCTAATTCAAGTCCTATATTTTTCAGATTGCTTACCTACTCTTAGAGAGCTATTTTCTAAAGGACACTTGAGAAAGAGAGCCAGCTCGTTCATTAGTTCCTGCATCCTTGCAGAGTGCTCTATCAATGATTCAAGAAGAAGCAAGTCCCTCCCAAGAAGGAATTTCCAGGTCAAAACTTTCTACCCTCTTTCTTGTGTCAGTACTGGCTTCACTGACATTCTGATTGTTGGAGGGAGCCACGTAACTAATGGTGATGACAACAAGAAAAGTTCTGTAAATACTTGTGATCTTACATGAGAGACCTCGGCCTCAGTAATGTCTATCCCTGTCATTCTCACGTGGGGAAGGCAAGATCCTGCTCTGGACTGGAAATATCTTCCCAGGAGGAGTTAAGGTTTCCTTCTAACAAATAAGTCAGAACCTGGTTCATAGATTTACTATAGAGCATCTTCACTCATAGACTCACAGATTTCTCTTTTAATGATAACCATCTGATTCTTCCACCAAATCATCAGGGTTTAAAGATGTAACTTGTTCAGCCTTGCCAATATATTCTCTCCACCTCCAACCCTCCTCTCTCTCTCTCTCTCTCTCTCTCTCTCTCTCTCTCTCTCTCTCTCTCTCTCTCTCTCCTTCCTCCCTCCCTCCTCCCCACCTCTCTCTTCTGTTTTCCTACCTGAGAATAATAACCATACCTAGGAAGGAGGATCCATATAAACTATATTAAAGTATGCACATCTGAGTCATAGCTTGGAGACTCTCTTAACAGTTCTTGAAGGCCTTCAGCTTTGTAATCTCTAGTATCTGGTGCTGACAACCATTTCCTGTATCTGAGATAATTGTCATACACAAGCTCTCCCTTGACGGAAAATCAGTCACTGACTGGATAATATGTTTGACTGCCATACTGTATGAGGTCTTTGCTGGGGCCAAAGATACTGTCAGAAAGAGCACAGACTCCTTTCAGTGGGCTGACTCTCAGGTTTCTCTGGAATCACCCAGAGACGTTGTCCAGAAAGTGTCTGGCCTGTCCACACCCCGCAGGTTTATCCAGTCCTTCCTTGCTCATGTTCTAAATCTTCTGGTCTTGTAGACTCCAGAATGATGAAGCCGCAACTTTGGTTGAAGCTTTGAATACCAATTGGCAGCCATAGATTTGACCGAGAATTATTAAAGTACTTGTAGGGTACAGCTCAATCAGTGAAGTGCTTTCATGAAGCTATGACGCCCCCAAATTTACCCCAAGAATCCATGTGGAACGTGAAGCTTCATGATACATGCTTATAATCCTAGCACCGGGAAGGTAGAAAGCATAGGATTACCAAGCCTCACTGGCCAGAGAGCCTTGCCTACTTTGCAAGATCCAAGCCAGTGAGAGGGGCCATCGACAAAGAGCCGGAAATGATTAAAAGTTAGACAGCACATGAAGGACGACAGCCGAAATTGTCCTTCCACCTCCACGTAGATCTACACCTGCACACACACACATGCACACGTACGCACCCACAAACATGCACACACAAAAATCCACTTCATTAAAGTTAGCCCAGAAAGCAGCAGCTGTCCATGTCCATCTCAGAAGAAGCTAACAACTCTTATTAAAAATCCAGGTCCCTGAGTCCCCACTAGAACCTGAGCAAACACATTTTTTACAAGGTCCCAAATGATGCTAATGCAGTGGTCTGGCTGCTTCTCTTTGATGATTATTGGTAAGTCATAAGGATCATCTGTTAAACTTCAATATTCCGTTTCTCACCTGATCCTGTCTGCTGTTCTTCTAAGTTGGAACGTATCTAGAGCCATAAACCTTGTTGTTACTTAAGAGGTCTTTAGAGACCACTTGGTTCCTCCTGTGAATGACACTAATTAGTGACTGAGCCTCGGGGATGTAGAAAAAGCAAAGGAGGTGGGGAGAAGACAAATTATGGGGTGTGTCTTAGATTTAATCATTATTGCATAAGACCTCATAGATTTCAGTATCTGCCCAAATTTAAATTTATTTTCCTTAATCCAGTTTGAAATAAACACAAAAGATGAGGGGCAAAGAAAAGTCAAATTGTAAATTTTAACACCCAAAAATGAACTATTCTCCCTTTGCTTCTCCTTCCTCCTCTGCCTCTCTCCCCCTTTTCCCTTCCCACATCTCTGATGAACATTGTAGACCTGCCTGGCAAGAGCTTGTCATCTGAATTTATCTCTTCTGGATTATCTGTAATTAGATTGCTAGCTCCTTTGGGCAGTAGCTGTGGGCTTGTAATCAAGTTTTGTACAGTGCCTGGCACAGTCTCTTAACCATAAAAGGGCACTCAATAAATATTTATTGATGATAGTTATCTTTAATTCCTCAGGAAGTGTAGGCAACTAAGTAAGCCCCTCTACTCAGCTGAATGATAATGGAATTGATAAGTCATTATAGGGGGAAAAGGCAGATCTGGTAGATTTTGTAAAAAACCAAACCACCATCAGATATGAAAATGGAGAGTAGCATTTGGTACCCTAGGGGAATAAAAAACGTAATGTATTACTTTGTGCCAAACTCGCAAGACTGTTTAAAGCGCTAGAGAAGACAAAACCTCACACCCCAGGAGTCTTTAATGTGCATCTCCCACTACATCCTTGAGGGATGCTGAGGTTTGTAATACTGGAAGTTTTCTCTTCACTTATCCAACTTCATAATGAGTTCAGTAAATTGATCTATAAAGTGAATGTGATTTTAATTACTGGCAAGCATTATCAACCACCAGATGAGTTTTCTTTGTTGAAAATCATGGAACAGACATAACTTGATATCTGATCCTTGCTTGGCTGATATCATCTCTCCCATCTAGAAAACATATCTGACCTTCAGGAGTGAGGCCTGACACAAGCGTGAAGAAAGCATAGATTGCTTTTCAAAATTTATATATACACATAATATATATACAACATATATATGTATATATCTATACATATATATATATATAACAAGTGCTTCTAAATTAACTTCAAAAAAACATGTCTAATTAAAAATACATATACAGGGGCTGGTGAGATGTCTCAGGACAAAAGAAAAAAACCCACCTACTACCAAGTCTGAGCACCCGAGTTCAATCCCCAGGACGCAAACAGTAGAGGGAAAGAACCAAATTGAACATTGACCTCCATGTGCATCTATGGCACTTGAACACCTTCATAGAGAATAAAGATGATAGATAGATAGATTGATAGATAGATAGATGATACATAAATAGATACATAGATATAGATGATAGAGTTATAAAGATTTTAAAGCAGTAGGTGATTTGTCTCTGGTGGAGGGAAAGTGAAACAAGAAATTCAAAGGCCTCAAACACTCCATGTAAATATTTCTCCTATAATCATAACTGGGAATGAGGGCCATGTCTCTTCTAATTTCCTAGAAAATTCAATAGTTACACTGAGTGATACAAACTTGGTTGATGGCCAATCCAATGAGGCTATGTGGTTGTTTATCTGATGCTCAATTGACAAGAACTGTGGCAAAACCAGAGGTATTTGTGGTCCTTCCCTTCCTCCCCAGTGGACAGGTGAAGTTAAAGAAGCACATTTTATAATAGGTGAAAGGGTCGCAGAGAGAGCCTGAGAGTACCGAGTTCAGAAAGAAAGCAGGATGATTGCCCAACACGGGCTTGTCCACTGGGATCCTTGTTAGAAGACACAACCCATTGTTTCTTAAAGATGAGTCCCCTGGAATTCTTTTCTTGGCTCCGCACACTCGCTCACCTTGTGACCTTAAATATTTCCCTTATTGCCTTGTTTTTGACTCTGTGCTCGGCTCTCCTCTTCCATACAGGGAGCCTCTGTTGATTGAAAAATGGGTAGAAGGTTTTAAAAGGCTTTTGTGGTCATTCAAAGAATAAAGACACTTCACCTTGCTCTCTCCCTGGAGCTAAGTTAAAATCCCATGATAAAAAAAGCACACAGTGAGGCTTTCAGTCCATAGCTGAGAAATAATTTTTGAGCCATTTTTTCCTTTTTGATCTACAATGAATACACAAGTGTATTAACAATTGGAGCTGAGGCTCCAAAAGTCCATCTCATGACTTAAATGGAATTAAAATTTTTGGTTTTCAGACACTGTCTTGAGTTTTTTGGAATCAGGAGCCTAATATTCTGGAGAGAGTACTGCCCTTTTCTTGGATGAACACTGATCATGATGGGAAAAAATAAAAAATGAAATGCAATATTTGTTATTGTTCTGTAAATTACCCAGCAGGTAATTTATGAAAGAAAATGGCATGATAAGTGATGTTCAGGAATAGTGTGAAATAATTCCCAGGAAAGATTGTAAAGCCAGTGACATGATGCAGAGGAGAATCAAGATGACTAGAGTTTAGAAACAAAGAGAGAGGAAGGCTGAGTGGCAGTCACAAAATAGTCACATGGAAGAAATAAGTAGTAATGCCACACAGCAGAGAGGAGTGACCATCATGCATAACAAGAAATACATTTTAGGAGGACCCAGAGGATGAGGGAGCTAAATTGTTGGTCCTGATTTGATGATTCCACAGTATTCATATGTCTAATTTATCATGCTTTGCTCAACAATTATTTATACATATTAGATGTGAGTTATTTTTAAAAAGAAAAAAAAAGAAGTGGCAGCGGTGTGTGTGTGTGGTACGTCCTGTCTCTATTCTCAGCACTAAGACCACTGAGTCAGCAGGATTGCTGCAAAGTTCAAAACCTTCTGGGATATGTAGAGACTTCAAGACCAACCTTGCAGCCTTGAATATTCACCTAAACTTTTTCTCAAGAAAATTGAAGAAGTGTTGTGGAGACAGCTCCACAGGTGAAGTGCTTGCTGCATGAGCATAAAGAGCTGAGTTCGAAACCCCAGAGCCCACATGGAGGAGAGATACAGGCTCCTGCTATTCCAGAACCTCCCTGGATAGACACTGGTGGAGACAGAAGATACCCAAAAACCTATGGGTCAGTTGGCCTGTTGTACTGCAGGAGGAAATCAGAAAAAGACCATATATAAAGCAAAATAGAAGGCAAAGAGTGACACCCAAGATTGTCCTCTGACTTCTACATACTTATATACACATAAACACACATGCATCATGCAACACACATGTACACACACACAATACACATATTCCTATTAAATAATCACAAATGCAAAACCAAAAACAACAATAAAATGAGGTGAGAAAGATAATGGCCTGAGATACACACACACACACACACAATACACACACACACACACACACACACACCAGTTTTATAAAAGCTTGTAGAACAATGGCCTAACTACAGACACATAGTAATTAAAAAATAAATTCTAGAGAACAATAAAGTCTGTACTTATCTTCAAGTCACATATACTATTTCATTAAAAAATAAGTTCCTATGAAGGTCAGAGGATTGGTTCAGTGGCAGAGTGCCTATCTAGCATGCACAAGCCATGAGTTCAATCCTCAGCGCTGACTTTTTAAATCTCTGAAATAAACTGCCCAGTAGATAGTAACCCCATTCCTACAAGCCCATCTGGAGCCTCATTCAACAGGAAAAAACACTTACTTCCCCATGAGCCAGGTGATGCAGGTGCTAATCAAGGCCATTACCTGATTCTATTTCCTTTGGCAAATTGATTTGTGTCTCTGGTTCGGAATTATCCCTTCTATAAAATGAGTACCTTGGCAGAGGCCACAACGAAGACCCTTCCAACCCAGAGAGTACAGGAAAACAATAAAGCTCTTGATAGTGCCCAAGAGTAAAGATTCTGTTCAAAGACCTATTTAAAATCTCAGTTCCCCATTCACTAGCTGTGGAAACCTGACCATGGGCAGATCTCCTATATAATATGGGAGTGCTGATGACATGTATCTACCACAAAGAGCCATGACAGCGATTCAGTAAGACACTGTGTGTGAGTGGCCAGTACCTGTCCTGTTGGAGCTATGATTAGTCTGTCCCTGAAGTACCATATGAGAGAGCATTGCGAGCGGGGAACAGTGTCTGGGCTGAAGAGCATTGATGTCATCAGACAGCCTGAGTGTGACATCTCACTCGATCGCTGTTTCCTGACATCTGGTTAACTGTTCCTGTTACCCACTATTACTCTTGCATCATTGAAAGCGTAATGCTTCTGTTGAGAGAAGGTAGACTTTTTTCAGGGTTTTTTTTTTCATCTTTATACTTTTCTATATATTTCAAACTTCTCAAGTAGAAGTCACTTCTGAAGCAGGAAAAAAAATCCAGCCTTTTGTTTGTCCTATTACCAGCGTTTAGATCAGTGAGTAACCTTCAATGAATGCATAAATGGTTCCCTTCTTGACACTGATCCTGTCTTTGTTCTCATTAAAGTTTACATTGTCCTCACATATTAATGAGCACAAATCTGGCTTTATGAATCAGTGCTGTAGGCATCACCTGTCTGGTATCTATGGAAATATTCTGGGGCCTCAAGACTTCAAAGGATGTGCTCTCTGGATTTGTGAAACTCTGTCCCAGATTCAACACCCACAGAGAAGATCTTGTTATGCATACAAGGATAAATAAGATTATGGGAATGCTCAAGAGAAATATTAAAAATTATTGGTTTAGTGAGAAACATAAAGAGACACTAGGAGCAGATGCAGTAGGCTGCAGTAATGGCCTCCTCCCAGAAGCCCAAGGTGTTCAGCACCACTGTTTGTGGGCAGTGCAATCTCATCTTCCTGCTAAAAGATGAGGTGCAGCCCTCATATGCCCCCTTTCATCACTCCCGATTACTAACGACAATGAAGGATTCTTAGACCAGAAGAGGGAAAAATTCCAGGAGGAAAGTCAGAAAGAGAAAGTTTCCAAGGGAGTGGAAGAAGAGATGCAAGTCTGTGGGAGTGTTGGGGGTTAGAACAGAGCAGATACAGGAAAAAAAATTATTTTCTCATTACAATAGCAATTTTGAATAAAATACTCCCCTTAAATTATATACCTGCAATTTTATAATTCCTAAAACTATTTATATAGATGTATTATCCCTTCCCCCAGTAAAGTATCCCCTGGGGCAAAGGAAATTGAGCATGCTTGCCCAGAGCACAGCAAGAAAAAGCAGAATTGGAATAACCTACTTGAGATCCCAGAAAACTTAACCTTGAAGACATCATAAGACTTGTAAAACAGTATTTCCTTTTATTTTTCTCTCTTTGTAATGAAAGAATGCCGCCAAATCCTGATTCTCTGGTTCTTTATCAAATGTGCACCCTAATTTATTATACTTCCTACTCATGGGTTGCTAAGCCATTCTGAAAAAACATCATACTTGTCTACATTGAATACCTAATTTTTCATATGAGAGCAATGTTGAAAACGATTGCCGTATCTCAGGGTTGAAGAGAGAACCCAAAAGTAGTAACACCGAATGGAGAGATAGATGAATACATATCTTTCTGATATGAAGCAAACCTGGGAAGTCTGCCATGTTCCCGGAACACATATATAAGCTATGGCAGACAACCTGCCAGGAATAATTAAGGTTCACTGCCTACTTCTGCTGATTCATGTAGGAAGAAGTGACATAGTATCAAAGATCATCAGGACAGCTCTGGCGGCTTTGAAGTTCAGGTCAGCAAACAGAGACCCGAGGGCATGGGTAGTGTCTGAACGTCTCTTTCATCTGAGAGCTCACCTTCAAAGAGAAAATAGAGTTTTTAACAAAGCCAATGAAGAGTAGAGTAACAATCATTGCTTTGTTTGCTAAATTTGGGCCTTGTCATTTAAATGAGGGAGAAAAAAATATGCCCAGTAGATGCAATTGGAGATGCTTTCCTGTATTAATTTATGATTTACTGGTGAGCATACTGTCTGGCCAAAGGAGTCCACTGGACAAAGATTAAATGAGAAATTCATTGGTAAAGGAAGAGATATCATCAAAATGAGTCAAGTTCAACTCAAGGAGCAGATAATAAGGAATCCAGACAAGGCTAAAATGACAGCATGTAGCATGACAATCTGGCTGTTGGGTATTATTGCAGTCAGGGAAAAAGAAGCAGTGTTCCAAAGAGGAGGAGACAGAAGAAACTGGTGGGAGACAGTCTATGGACCTATGCAGAGTATGGGATCAGGGCGGCAGCAGGAGTCATGTTTGCAGATGGGAACTACATGGTACCGTTTGTTCCAGAGGGGGAAACTGCTTCGAAATGGAAGCATGATTAGCATGTGTGACATTGAGGCATATGTGGAAGAGTGTGACCTGGTCTGGAGAGGTGGCTCAGTGCTTTAAAGCACTTGCTCTTGCAGAAGACCAGAGTTTGGTTCCACAATCCACATGGCAGCTCCCAACTAACTGCGGTTCCAGTCCAGGGGTTCTGATGCCCTCTTTCAGCCTGTGTGCCCACGGCACACACAAAGGACACATATATCCATGCAAACAAACACTCGTACACATAAAATAAAAACAGTTCTAAGAATAAATGCCACCTTTTTTTCCTCTAAATTTTCCTTGTTACAATTTTAGGAACCATTCCACTCCCTCTTCTTTATTTTATTTTATTTTTATTTTAAAAATTTACACTTCCTCCCCTTCTCCCAATCCCCTCCCACTCCCCCACTACCCCTCCTCCCTCTCCCTGCTTCCTTAAGAGAGGGCAGGGTACCCTGCCCTGTGGGAAGTCCAAGGCCCTCCCCTCTCCCTCCCAGCCCAGGAAGGTGTGCATCCAACTAGGCTAGGTTCCCAAAAAGCCAATACATGCAGAAGAGATAGGTCCCAGTGCCATTATCGATGGCTACTCAGTCTGCCCCCATTGGCAGCCACATTCAGAGATTCCGGTTTGATCATATGCTCATTCAGTCCCGGTTCAGCTGGATTTGGTGAGGACCCATTAGATCAGACACACTGTCTTAGTGGATGGACCAGCCCCTCACGGTCCTGACTTCCTTGCTCATCTTCTCCCACCTTCTGCTCTTCCACTGGACCTTGGGAGCTTAGTCCATTGCTCTGATGTGAATGAGGGTCTCTGTCTCTATCTCCATCCATCGGGCGAAATTTCTATGATGATGATCAAGATATTCATTAATATGACTATGGGACAAGGCTAGTTCAGGCACCATTTCCTCTGCTGTCCTCTTCTTTAAATAAGGGTTTCTGTTCTTAAACCTGGAACACTCAGAGCAGTTCAAATATTTCAACATCGCTCACTTTTCAATATCACGAATATATTCTCATCCTAATTTTACATTTTATATTTACATTTTCAGATTCTTCTCTGCTGGAAGAATTGATTATTCTAGAACTACTTTTTAGTTAGTCTGCTAATTCCTTCCTGATTAGTAATGATATCAGTGTTGTATATCAAATATATAAACTATTTATACAGTCTCTTCTTCATTTTTTATTTTTATTTATCATTTTATTATTCTCTCTGTCTCTCTGTGTGTGGGTGCATGTGCGTGTATGTCCTTGCATGTATATGCTTGCGTGTATGTGCTTGTGTGTATGTGTATGTGTGTTTCATCTGGGTGCATGTGGTCATGCATTCCAGAAGAAACTGTCAGGTAGCCTGAAGCTGTATTTACAGGTGGCTGTGAGCTGCCAGGTGCAGGAACTGAGTTTGATTCTTTGAAAGAGCAGCAGATGCTCTTAAACACTGAGCCAACTTTCCAGCCCTCTATTCATTATTTTAAACTTCTCTAAATATGACATTGTTGCTGCTACTATCTTAAAACATTGTATTATTAATATTTATCATCATCATCATCATTATTATTATCATTATTTGCACTGTTTGTTTTTTAAATTTGCCTGTTTACCACAAATAGTTTTAGTAAGGATTATTACATGCATGCTGCCACATAATCTGAATCTAATCTCTTCTTCAAGTCATCCTTAATAATGTCCTTTAGGAAAAAATATTTTTAAAAAATGTCTTTTAGGTGAGGTATACAAGTAGTATCTCAGCCTCGGGACCTTTTAATTGTTCCTTTTTCTTAAACGCTAAAACAGTTGGATATAGAATTCTGACTAGTGGTAATCTCTCCTCCATTCAAGGCAAAGATCATTCAGAAGTTCTCAATTGGAAATTGAGATTTCCACTATCTGCTGTCAATGTAATTGTTCCCTCCTTCTACAGATCTTTCCACCCCGTGGCTCTAAGTTCTGTTGTTGGTTGGCTGCAGCTTACTCGCTAGATGCCTAAGACACTCTTACACATCTTTGGGGACTTAGGTCCTGGTGCATTTGAAAGCTTTGTATTCTTGAATATGTATTTTTAAAATTAGAAGTCATTGTATTTTTTAATATTTCTGTTTTTCTATTCTCTATTCTTTTGTTTTGAATCACTTTTCCTATATACATATGTACGATCTTTTGAATTCTCATGTATCTTAGCCTCCTCATAAGACTTTCTAACTTTGTGTGTATGCTTCTTTCTGGATAATTTATTCATATCTGACTTCTAGTGTTTGACTTTCTCAGCTGTATTTAATTACCATTCATTTTATTTATTGTGTTTCAATTTCTATGATGATTTTTCCATTGTAAAATCTATCTGGTGATTATTTTCTATTTGTGTGGTTTCTTAATAACTTGTTCTTTGACCATACTTCCAGCGCTTGTGTGGTGTGTGTGTGTGTGTGTGTGTGTGTGTGTGTGTGTGTGTGCATATTGGATTCTTATGTGCAGAAAACTGAACTAAATTGTGTTTTAAATAATAATAATAGCAACTGTCACATGTTAGAAAATGGACTGTGAGAGAGACGGGCATGTATTCGGAATTGTCCTGAAGTTCACCATCAGCAGAAGTGGGAAGAAAGGGG